>CABEEJ010001569.1:1794-57282 GCA_901482245.1 Timema douglasi
GGGGGGGGGGGGGGAGAGGGGGCGTTCTATAATTCTTACACCACAGTGGGTCACGGGCAACGCGAGATTGCTAGTAATAAATAAGTTTAATATTTGATTTTTACAACTAAAAATAATTCGAGGTTTGTTTACGAATACCTAGCTCAATTTCTGATTATTTTTTTATTGGTTTAACCATTTATTTAAATTTAATTTATATTATAAAGAGTGTTTATTATAATCAACAAGATTTTATGTTTGTTTATCTTAGTAAAACTTACTTAAGGTTTGTTTAGTGAAATTTATTATTAATGTTGTTCTAATATACTACATATATGTGAAAAGGAGACCTGGCGGTCTATGGGTAAGGTTTCAGACTTCTGTGCTGGCGGCCGGGGTTCAATCCTCGGTCCCGGCACAAATTTATCTGATTACCAAACCCTTCCTTCACCTCTGACAAGACATCTTGTGAATGTGAGGAATGCCAGGTCTCCACCGTGGTTCGGATTCCACGTTAAAACTGTAGGTCCTCCATTTCATCTCACAATCACCCTACCATTACACATTAGTGTAAGTGCGTATAGCCCGAACGGGTAGTAAGACGTGGTGCTAATAATAATATGTGAAAGTTTGTACCATTGTGTCGTACCATTTGTTTAGACAAAGGAACGAGAATATATTTCCTGTGCACCGTACCAATTATTTTTCTCTATTCATTTCCAACGGTAGTATTATTATTATTATTTAGCAGCGCGTCTTACTGCCCGTTCGTGTTATACGCTTAAGTACTAATTACGCTGATGGATTAGGAATTGGGAAGGTTGAATTTAGAGGAAGTGAACCCACATTCGTGTGGAGGGAAAGTGGAAAGCCATTTAGGAAAAACCACCCCCAGTTCACCTGACCAGAGATTCGAATCTCGACCTCCTCGTCCTCAGCAGTCGAGCTCGACACGACTAGCGCGTTAGCCAACTACGCCACCGAGGTGGGTTTCCAACGATAGTAAGTTATAAAGAAACTGTCTAATTGGTTTACATGTTCATAATCAAATGAGTGTGTGTTTTATGGGCCCAGCTCCGTGATATCGTAAAATAAACGCACTTGAGGTAATTAAGTGAAGAGCAAAATGTTCTTGATGACAACCCCTCCCACACCATGAAATAGCACATGGTCCAGATATAATCTTTGTTGTTACAAGTCGCAGTTTGAAGTGTGTGCGTGTGTTTGTGCACGCACGCGTGAGTGTTTGCGCCGGATTTACGACGTTTTCTCAACATGTTCTTGAGGGTAAAAATCATAAACTTGGATATGTTTATTTTTTTTCTACAACTAGAATCGTAACATTTTTAAAAACCTTGCGTCTATAGACATACTATAAAATTTTACGACGGTTTATGAACGGTTTAGGGTGATGGAAAAAAAAAAAATACGATCAATTCTAACTTAACCGTGGAAAAATATCGGCAATGGTCAAGATTGTAATCCAACTTCATAGTGTAAAATAGCTGGAAATAACCCTTAAATTATATATATATACTAGATCTCGTAGATCAAGATAACAGTACCAGATATACTTTATCATATTCATAGGTCAAGTTTATTATATGCATCAGTTACACTTGATAGATATCATCAATACATCTAAAACAGCACTAACTATTCGTAAATATTAAAAAAAAACTACATTTGGTTATAGGAATCGAACCCAGTACCCTTGACTTGGACTGCCAATGCTTTACCACTGAGATATCCAGGAATCGCTTATGTCCCGGGATCGATTTTCGGCGGTACCAAAGGTCAAATAGGCTGTAGGATAAAAAATAAATCTAAATAAGTGTTGGTCACCAAATTTTAAAATGCGGTCACAGGTGTGGCGAACGAGAAGGAAAATTAGCCATACGATGTAAAAATTGAGAAAGTACAGTAAGTTGCTCTACTGAACATATAAACCAAACACACACTGTTTGGACAAGTTTAGTAAAAACATGTTACACTTTGACTACTCAGTTACAACTGCCTCAGAAGCAAATGACGAAAAATGTTCAAATTGAATATACAAGACAATTTAATGCGAAACCTTACAATCCTTCTGTCCGACAAGTTACAGAAACATTGGCTGAATATCTGAACTCAATTAACTTGTAGAATTCTTCTAATTATATGAAGGAAAAATCAAGCTACAACCAGAACATGTCACCAGGAAATTATTTATTTTACCGGTAGAGTGGGAAAACTCAAATTCGCCACACTCTTATGGTCGATTCACCACTTGTGGCGATTGGAGACGGGGTTAAACCACCCCCTGATCTAAATCTATCCCCCTACCAAAATAAGACTTCGAATTACAATTTTTTCACTTATTCGTTGTTAATGAGAAGGTATGGGTCCGGATTATTGGTTAGTTTAACATACTGTGTGCTTTTCACGGGGGTTTTACTGGTGACCTGGCGGTCTAGGGGGTAAGGTGTCAGACTTATGTGCTGGCGGCCGGGGTTCAATCCTCGGTCCCGGCACAGATTTATCTGATTACCAAACCTTTCCTAGTGAATGTGGGGAATGCCAGGCCTCCACCGTGGTTCGAATTCTACGTTAAACTGTAGGTCCTCCATTTCATCTCACAATCACCTTACCATTACACATTAGCGTAAGTGTGTATGACCCGAACGGGTAGTAAGACGCGGTGCTAATAATAATAATAATAATTCACGGGGGTTTTACCATTCTCCCTCTAAGACAATGTTTCTCAAACTTTTCCTAGTAACAGACCGCTTGATAAACATTCGTTGCACCCATGGGCCTTCAACCTTGGTATAGTTCCTACCTATTACTTGTCCAAGCAGGATATTCCTAATAAAAGTGTTTATCAAGCCGTAATAGACAGTCTATCTATAATATAACATTGTTTCATATACACATTTTAGTCTGATTTTTCCGACGGCTATAAGCTATAATAAATTTACTTTCAAGTAAAGTTATATGATCTGTCATCTTTGATATGTACTTTTAAGGTGCGGCAGAAGGGAGAACGAGAAATTCTACAGTTTTTATAGCGTTGCATTTTTTTGACCAAAATAATTCAAATATTAATCCAGTAGCAACGTAGAGTTTGGTTTTATGCACATGCTAATATCAACATATCTGTCAAGGTTGTCCTGGAATTTGGTCAAAACTTTTTAAATAAAGAGAAAATTTTTTGACAAAATTCCAGGACACCTTTGACAGATAATCAAGAGATGTTGATATTAACATGCGCATAAAACTAAACTCTACGTTGCTACTGGAGAAATATTTGATTTTGGCCCAAAAAAAATCAATTCTATAAAAACTATAAAAAATACTTCCGTTCCCTTTGGCCGCAGCTTAATAAAATAACACTAATAATTTAGTAAAATTATTATTATGAATATCACCCGCCTCGGTGGCGTAGTTGGCTAACGCGCTTGTCGTGTTGAAGCTCGACTGCTGAGGACGGGGAGATCGAGGTTTGAATATCGGTCGGGTGAACTGGGGGTGGTTTTTCCTNTTCCTAAATAGTTTTCCACTCTCCCTCCACGCAAATGCGGGTTCACTTCCTCTAATTAAAACTTCCCAAGTCCTAATCCATTAGAGTAATCAGTACTTAAAGCGTATAGCCCGAACGGGTAGTAAGACGCGGTGCTAAATATTATTATTATTATTATGAATTTAGATTCTTCCTATGAAGTATTCAAAGGTCCCTTCTCTATTGAATACTTGGTCTTATCTGGTATTCAAACCGAGTGATCTCTCAGAGTTAGTTGATCGAATTTTGAAGCGATACAAGGGCCAAAGACCAAGACGCCCCGACGCTTTACCTAGTGGAGCCCATGACGTCGTGGATCGATCATTTCCTCCCTCTTTGAGATGCAACAGGTGCGTCTGGTAAAATATACTCGAGATACGGTACAGTCCATTCACTATAGGAGTGTTGGTAGCTGACAGCTAACAGACGATGTTTATTACAAACGTTGCTTAAAAGTCACTGGTGTGGATATAATTATTATTTTATTAGTAATACTATCCTATCAATCAAAATTGTTAATACACCCCTTTAAAAATACTTCCCTAAATATAAATGTATAATTAAAATTTTCGTAACTTATTTAAATAACAAACTATGCTAATAAAACTATTATTTATTTAGAATAAAATAGCCAAAGCTATTATATATGCTTTTAGAGAGGATTTACTCCATATAGATATATTCTGAAAATTTAAAAATTACACCTGTACACGGGAATCGGACCGAGGATCTTTAGTATTGGTGTACTAAGCCAAAGATCCCAGGCTCGATTCCCGTGTCCAGGTTTCATTTTTCAATTTTCAGATTATCACTTTTTTTTGTTTCATCATTGTAGCAACAATAACTAGTATAGTACATAAAATAATTAATTAAAAATTATTATATTCACCCTTTTATCTTGTTATATTATTATTATCACCGCGTCTTACTAACCGTTCGGGTTATACGCACTTACGCTAATGTGTAATGGTAGGGTGATTGTGAGATGAAATGGAGGAGCTACAGTTTAACGTGGAATCCGATCCCCGGTGGAGGCCTGGCATTCCACACATTCACAAGATGTGATTAATACACGTCTTGTCAGAGGTGAAGGAAGGGTTCGGTAATCAGATAAATCTGTGCCGGGACCGAGGATTGAACCCCGAATCCCAGCAGAGAAGTCTGACACCTTACCCCTAGACCACAAGGTCATCATATCTTTTTATAGCAAGAAAATAAAATAAATACAAAATATCAGTTTCAAGTAAAACGTTTTTATTTTATAAGCACATGCCCATTAACACAAACAATCACGGTTTGTATGACGTCATCAACCCACCCTCGTTCCGGCTGGTTCATCATCATCAGTGCAACATTTTAGAAGGTCGCTTTTGTAGTTTTTAAAAGTCAACCACAGATGCTGCTTCCACAAAAAAAAGAAACCTCTAAACGGCTATACTTTTAAGTTCATGTTTCAATAAATGTAAATATGTTTAAAAGCTCAAATTGTTCGATGTGAACTATTTTGCCTGCCAAAAGTGACTGCAGCTCTTCATACGGTATTGCAGAGCATATGTTTTTGGCGGATTGATACATTAGAGTCACTCTGCTAGCTATATAGTTACCACCACTCCAATGACTAATGGACAGTACTTTCCGAAACGGTGGCGCGACTCAAGACAAGGTGTCTGGTGACGTCACGTAGGAGACCAGAGCACGTTTTGTCTAATCACGTGGACCCAATAGGGCTATCTATCTATTTACACTGTTATACTGTAAAGGAAGGGAAGAGAAAGATAGAGTTTATAAGGCATGAACCCAGCATTTGCGTGAAGAAAAGGGGGTGGGGGGCAATTGATCAAGGAAACCAATCATCTGAAGTACACCCCATTGAGACTCTGGCAACTGACCTCACTGGAAAACTAGACAAAACGAAACTGACGCCTTTGTCGGTCATAACCAACAGTACTAGTCCTTAGATAAACTAATCAGGTAATTAAAAAAAAAAACGCCTTACCCAACGAAACTTACTGCCTTCTCAGGTTATCTACAAATTTAAGGACACTAGAGTTTGAAAATAAATGTACAGGCAATCGTTTGGTGAAGAGGGGACAACTGGGACGACCACACCACAGTTTAAGGAATCATCCCCGATCCGTCCAGCTAGGATTCGAACCGATCCTTGACCTCACCTGGGTCAGAGCTGCATGATTGTTTTAGTCAAGATCTCTGGAACTGTTGGTTGGGTTAACTTGACTATACTAGACTCGAACCAGACACCCGCATCCTTCTTTCAGAAATTGAAATGAGTGGAGAATATTTCACTTTTAAAAGTTACATGATGTATTGTTACGTGTAGGACCCAATTCAGCAGTGGACAGAAAAACACAAAAACGGTGGGGAAAAAAACTCAAATAAATTTGTCTCCTATTTGTCGTTGTTTCGGTGACTCGGTGGTCTAGGGGTAAGGTGTCAGACTTCTGTACTGGTGGTCCGGGATTCAATCCTCGGTCCCGGTACAGATTTATCTGATTACCAAACCCTTCCTTCACCTCTGACAAGACATCTTGTGAATGTGGGGAATGCCAGGCCTCCACCGTGGTTCGGATCCCCCGATAAACTGTAGGTCCTTCATTTCATCTCACATTCACCCTACTATTACACATTAGCGTAAGTGCGTATAACCCGAACGGGTAGTAAGACGAGATACTAATAATAATAATAATAATAATAATAATAATAATAATAATAATAATGATATTGTTTCCTAGCTACAGCAGGGGGACTAACTATTTATATGGGTTTTTCTACGACATTCTACGACATGAAGACTACATTCTTGTATTCAGACCGAATGTGGCCATTTTGAGCTCTTCCTGTAATTTTAGGCAACTCCACACTACTGGAGTACAAACATTACAATAGCTCGGAAACAAGGTCAAATGGGACACATGTTAATATATACATTATTTCATTGTTTTGTGTTTCCTGATTATTAGGATGAAGATTTTTTTTTTTTTCACTTTCATTTATTTGAGGTAGTTAACTTGCACTGGCTGAACCGACTGATAATATCAGAACATGGCTTATAAACTAACTTAAATCTAGAAAAGACACAAAATCCAGCCCCCTGGCCATTAATTAATCACCGTGAAAAGGGAAACCTACATTTAGTAAATTATAATTTTTTCGGCCATGTCATAAATCGAACCCGGGACCCTTATCTCAGTAGACAGACACGCTACCAACTTAGCTGAGGTTTTGCACAATAAAACAACAATCTTATGAATGTGCAAATACCAGGGTGGACCAATTATTAGGACAAACACTATATAGTAGGATTATAAGGACAGTTAGATTAGGTGCATTTTAAATAATTTAATTGTTAAAAACTGGATATGATATAATAGATGATGTAGACAAAAATATGTAAATAGATTTAGGTCCCAAGCTACCCTCTAGATATTGGGATGGATGAAAATTAAATAAACATCTCATGAATTTGCATCTTGGTAAAGTCCCGTTGTAACAAAGTTCATTTCACCTTTGTATAATATATATATTTTTTATATTAGTATAATTAATTTCGGTTGGTAGGCCTGAGTTATTTTGTTGAGAAGGGTGCATTTACCGCTCCTAGCGGACAGTTAAGAACTAGTTTATCTAGACCTTTTATTAAAATTAAATATTCCCTTTTAATATCTATTTGTGAGCTCTGCACGGTCCATAACGATATTTCTAACATTTTTTTTAACCATATTATAAATACAACAACGCATACTTACCCGGAGGTTTAATTAACATTTAATATTGTCACGTGGTATAAGAAGAAGCCATGCTGCAGACGACAGAAGCGAAGCCAACGCGCCTGCCCGACACTACAACTTGTGTGGATGACGAATTACCCCCACCCCGCCCTGCCCCTCAACCTCTTCAAGCGACACTTCTTTTCGTACGTGGGGGGAGTGAGCATAATGACTGCATGGTTTGGGTCGATGGAATCCCGCCCAACCTGGAAATTGGATGTTTTGGCCCAATTCTCACCTTTTCACATTTTTGACTTTTCTACATTCTCCATTTCAGTAAACCCATTTTATTTCTGACGTTTTTTCCGGTTCTTAATTAATTGATTTTTCATACCATTTCCCTTATATCACTGACCCGCTAATTTCAAAAATCTTATTTTATGCATCTGGAGGGGCCTCATCAAAGCCCGCTAAAATGAGAGCAGGAAACGAAAAAGGCGCGGAAAGAAGGGGTTGACGCAAGAAGTGGTGAAGGAAGATGGTGGGATTTGGGCCCCGTAGCAAAACGAGTTTTAAGTGGAAATTTTCCTTGTACCGAGGATAAATCACGGCCCAGGTGAAGGAGGGACGGCCAATCTTCGTGAGGGAGCGTTTGTGGCCTTCCGGGACAGCTACCCAGTATTTTACGGAAACTACAAAAATCCAAGACTGCCCGAGAACGCCGAGATTCTTCTCACCACACTAAACCGAGTGGATAATCCAACTTGGACTGGATCAGTGGTCGCGAGTTCCGGACTGTGCAGGGCCCCAATTATTTCTCTTCTTATCTGTTTTCTTTACTAAATTTTTTATGCTGTTATCTAACTGTAAATGTGTTATTTTAGTTTTTTGTAGCGAAAGTCAGAAATACTAGTTTTTTTGTGTGATTTTTTGTCCAGAGGTTTCACCTGGAAATTAGCATTATAATTTACCATGACGTCTGTTAGGTAGGGTACCAAGCGATTTTTTTTTCCTTTCTCAAATTAAAAGTTTAAGTTTTACCTTTCCAAAGATTAACCCCGAGATTTTTTATTTCATATATCTACATATACTAGCTTAGGAAGAAAAAAAAACTCCATCCTTCGCACGGGGGCCGTGGAGATCCCGTGGCTCACCTCTTAGGCACTAACCTGGACGGGCCGTGGAGAAACTGCAGCATCAGGACGGTGAGTGTAGAAAGAGGAGGGAACTTTCAAGGTACAGTCTCATGAAAAAGTTCCTGGCCCAGTATCAATCCCCCCAGAGGACACCCCGAAGATAATTTTTTTTAAAAGTAAATTTTCCCTTTCTTTTTGTTTTGTCTCAACACTTGGTTGAAATAATTTAGTCAGCATTTTTATTACACCGTTCACCGTAGGAATTGTTTTCTGAAAGGCCTTTTTCCTTACCAGAAATCTATTATATAGTAGGATATTGGTAGGAAAAAAGACCTTCCAGAGAGTAATTCCTACCGTGAATGGAGTATAGATACATCATTGGTAATTTCATGATATAACTTTCTTAGTATTATTTTTTTTTAAACACTGAATTGGGTGCAAAAACCTCGTTCTTGTTTATGTGACGTAAGAGACTTTCCCCACGTGTTGTTGCCTCATATGATAAAGATAGAGATAGTGGGGNCAATACCCTATTCTTGAATCAACTTTAGTTAGTCCACCTACTGATTCGATGGAGATACAAATATAATTGGCACACCAAAAGGATTTATATTTAATAAACATCGAATAGAGGATATAATATACCATGTAATCCCCACCAGACATTCTTAGGTTAGTCCAATCTTGCAGGGTACGGTGAGCAAGACATGTGGTGAGAAGTGAAGAAACCAGAACCACATTCAAGATATTGACTGTCAAACACAACGGGAAGAGATCATTAGGATGACCTAAACGCAGATGGGAGGGTATTATTAGAATGGACCTGAGAGAAACAGGGTGTAGTGTGATGGACCGGATAGAACTAGCTTAAGATAGGGATAGGGTGTAATGAGCTGTACTGGATATAACTATATCAAAATAGGGATAGGATGTAATGAGGTGGACTGGATAGAACTAGCTAGATATAGGGATAAGGTGTAATGAGGTGGACTGGATAGAAATAGCTCAAGATAAAGAAAGGATGTAATGAGGTGGACTGGATAAAACTAGCTCGATATAGGGATAGGATGTAATGAGTTGTACTGGATGTAACTAGCTCAAGATAGGGATAGGGTGTAAATAGGGGGTATGAATAGAACTATCTAAAGATAGAGATATGGTGGAATGGGGTGGACTGGATAGATATAGCTAAACATAGGGATAGGTGGCGTACTTTTGTAGGTTTTACTGAATTTTCGTTTTCCCAATGTCATAAAGTTATTAAGTAATATCCCGACAATTCATTCGTTAGATAAGATCCTGAGCTATCCGAACCAAGAAAATTGAATGTTGAGGTCACACTATTTAAAAAAAAATGTAATTAGATCCACCGACTGTGAATCAAACCTCGACTACCCAGGTTTGATTTAGAAATATATTTTTCCAATGCCTAAATATTTCCTGTGACGTGATTTTCATATCAAATAGGGTTGATTTCTCAATTTAATGCAAGATACGATTGTTGAGAACATTTCTTAGAGATGTAGGTCAGGCGTAAGCTCGATAAATTGATGAAGAATAAGGGAAATAAATTTCAACGACAGAGATTCTCCGGATACCGTCTCGTGAATATGAATTATATCCAGGGGACATGACTTCTGTTGTTCGGGAAAAAGTGGAGAAGATTTATAAATGAATTTTGGAAGTACCTAGCAAGCCATCTCAATAATTTAAATTCACAAGGAAAATATTAAAGTTTTAGTATAAGTAATTTCTGTAGAGCAAAAAAGAAAGATAATTGTGACTCATAACATTGGTCAAGAGGTATAAGATGTAAAATATTTCTTGTCTATTTTGCTGGTGACTAAAAGGTTGGTGTTTGAATCCTGGCTAGGTGTTCTGAGGATACTTTTTTCCTTATTGGTTTTTTACTAAATGACTATACTATAATATATATGTATTAGAGATGGGATGCTTGAATCCACAATTCTTCAAATCCCTCAAATCCATTGGTATTAGAGCAATTTCTCGCGAAAAAAAATATCTCCAAATATACTACTATAGGGCCACATGGCTGACTCAGTCACTGACATGGTTTTCCCTTTTCCAGTTGAGCTAGAAACTTGAAATTTGGCAAATTTATAGCGTCTAGCCTGTAGCCGACGGGAAAATTCCAAAACGTAAAAAAAAAAATCTAACCTCCCCAAAAAATTCAAAATTGTGAAGCAACTTTAAAGTCGGTGCGGAACTTTCTTTGGAGGTCTCTTGTGACTAAACGGTAAGACCTATCAATCTGCTCTGGAATTACATTAGTTTACATCGATTTGTAAAGAATACTGACTGGGGGTTTGGGGCGGAGCCCCCGACGAGCAAAGCGAGTCAAAATACAAAGGTTTGAGATGAACTCAAAACCAAATGAAATTTTTCAGGAATTACCTAGATTCGTGTAATTAAAAGAAATGACAATTCAGCTTCATTTATGTAAAAAAAATAAAGGAATAACATCACCAATTTTTTTATAAGCTCGCTATTATTTTATTTACGTCAATTTGTTTGCTTTATAAAAATATATTTTTAAATTTTTTGACGAATTAAAAAATTACTTTAGAAGATTCGAAGATTCAAATTTGGATTTGACAATCGCAATTCAGTTTTGGATTCAGATTCGAGAAATATAGGATTCGTTCCATCTATAATTTTTATGCATACATATATAATATATACATGTATATTTATAACCACGTATTACAACGAATATTATTAATTACACCAATTTATTAATAATGAATAAGGCTACAATTTAGAGGAAGTGTACCTGTATCTGCATGAATGAAGAGTTAAAAACCACTTAGGAAATAAACATCCTTAGTATACCAACCTGAGATTCGAACCCCGGAATTCCAGTCATCGTCAGTCCAGTCTATTGCGATATTAAGACCTAAAGAGTATTCAACCATCAAAGCATGTTTCTTGAATAAATGGTTTATTTTATTTTCTAAAGACATCAAAACTGAATCCCATTACAATCCAATAAAACTGTTAACAGGTTTGGATGTAAGAGGGCCATGGTCCAAACAATACCATTTTACTATTTTTTTAATTATTATTCACACTATCGTGGTTTATCTCAGGGTATTGGGGTACAGAGCTCCACTCAGGACCTGATGTTCGTGAGTTCAAACCCATCTGAGGTCTATGATTTTTTCTAGAGCGATAAAGATCCTTGACAAATCTTCCTCGCGAGGTGAGCTGTCTGTACATGTTGATTGTGGCATGTAAAAGATCTCTGGAAGATATGCGAAAATACTTTCCCGACAAAATTGGTAGGGGAATTTTGCCCTCGCTAACAGAAATTCAGTGTGTAAGTCAACGAGGGAACCCCATAACTTCCTGAACTCCTCTAGTTGTTGTGATTTCTACCAGATTGTGCAAACAGCAGAGTTGAGGTACAGGGAGTATATGAGATGGCGGAAGAAGTAAAACTCAGATGGTATGGGCATGTAATGAGGATGAAAAAAGAGAGGATGCCGAAGAAAATGTTGGGAATGAAGTATTTGGGGAAAAGACCGCAGGGGAAACCAAGAAAGAGATGGGAGGAGCAAATAACAGAAAGTGTTCAAGTGAAAGGAGAAGAATAGAATCAATTCAAGGAGGAAGGATAGAGGAAAATTGAGGAATTTTACTAAACTGACCCGACCACAGGCTGGAAACAGATTATGTTGATGATGATGAGTACAGACAGCACTAGCCAGCCGGAAGGTTGAGTACATTCACAGCGCTAAATGGATATATATAAAAATAATAATAATATTTATAACCGCGTCTTACTACCTGTTCGGGTTGTACGCTTTAAGTACAAATTTCTCTAATGGATTAGGAATTGGGAAGGTAGAATTAGAGAAAGTGAACCCGCATTTGCGTGGAGGAAGAGTGAAAAACCATTTAGGAAAAAAAAAAAGTTCACCCGACCGAGATTGGAACCTCGATCTCTCTGTCCTCAGCAGTCGAGCTCAACACGACAAGCGCGTTAGCCAACTACGCCACCGAGGCGGGTCGATAGACATACCATCAAACCAACCTTCTGCGGGTTGCTTTAAAAATAATACGATACTATTGTGATAAGAAAATGTTAAGGCTTAAAAATGTAATACAAATTCCCTAACAATGATTTTTTTTAATTCCCACATAAAATAAGCTGTTGTTCAATGACATTATTTTACGCTAGAATAAAAACAATCTTTATTTTCTTTCTTTACAGTACACATTACAGTATAAAACTCGATATTAAAAGCCATTAGACACCCATTTTACTACATTATTTTAGGTGTGGTTGGTTGATGGATAATAAAGTGGAAAAGAGACCATTTACTCATACAGTCTTGTCAGATAGAGAAGTATTTTACGAATCCTAATCTTTATTATATCTTTGAATCCCAAATAAAAAATACTAATCCAAAACCTATAAATATTATGAACCTAAGAGTAAATAGTTAAATACAAGTTTGTGACCTGGTGGTCTAGGGGTAGGATGTCAGACTTCTGTGCTGGGGGTCCGGGGTTCAATCCTCGGTCCCGGCACAGATTTAGCTGATTACCAAACCCTTCCTTCACCTCTGACAAGACATCTTGTGAATGTGGGGAATGCCAGGCCTCCACCGTGGTTCGGATCCCACGTTAAACTGTAGGTCCTTCATTTCATCTCACAATCACCCTACCATTACACATTAGCGTAAGTGCGTGTAACCCGAACGGGTAGTAAGACGCGGTGCTAATAATAACAATAATAATAATAATAGTTAAATACAAGATGGAAATATTTTAGTAACTGAATGTAATTTTTTGTTGTCATTATAACTTTTATAACATTTTATACATTCCATTAGATGGTAGATTTATATTCTGGAGATTGTTTTTTTTTATTTTTACAATATTGGGGATAGATCAATATCTAAAACAAATTCTAATTTAAAATTTAAAAGAATATATATTTAATTATTTCGAATCTCAAATTCTTGAATGCACTGTACTTTGTCAGGATGATTGAAGGTCAAGCCAGGATTTGAGATGAAAGCCAATATAATAATTACTAAAGATTCAATCTATTAACTAAATAAATTGAAGGCCATACATATTTAAATAATATAAATATAATAATTTTCTTAACAGTGTGGGTTTTCAAATGGTCTATGGCGTCTCTCTCGCAATAGACTGAACTGTCCATTACTGATATATTGAGGTTCGAATCTTGGTCGGATGTACTGGGGTTGGTTTTACCAAAATGGTTTTCCACTTTCTCTTACAAAAATTAGGGTACATTTAATCTAACTTCAACCTGCCTCATTCCGAATACATTGGTGTGATTAGTAAATATGTGTGAATCCCAAACGGGTTTTAAGACGCGTTGACAAAAAAAAAATTCACTTTCTGAACCAAATTATTATATCATAACACTAAATAGCATTGATAAATCGAGAACAGACACAACAGCAAGTCCCCTGGCCATCAATTGATCACTTTTAATGCGGAAACACACATTACACCAATGATATATATCTCGGTAAAGCTGGGAATCGAAGGTGGGTCCATTATCCCACTAGGCAGTTGAGATACCAACTGAGCTAATGTGTAAAGTTTATTGTGATATAAGATATTTCAATTTAAGAAATACATGTTAATTTTAATTTAATTCTGACAATAGATGGCCTTCTCGTTATGAAAAATAATTGGATATTTGAGGTGAGAGTATTAGTTGCGAGAAAATGTAATTTTTGTTTGTTTTTATAGCAAAACATTTTCTTGTCAAATTAAATTTAATATTGCTCCAGTAAATTATTATTATTATTATTAGCACCACGTCTTACTACCCGTTCGGTTTATACGCACTTACGCTAATGTGTAAATGGTAGAGTGATTGTGTGATGAAATGGATGACATACAGTTTAACGTGGGATCCGAACCACGGTGGAGGCCTAGCATTCCACACATTCACAAGTTGTGATTAATATACGTCTTGTCCGATGCGAAGGAAGGGTTTGGCAATCCGATAAATCTGTGCCAGTACCGAAGATGGAACCCGGACCCTCAGTGCACAAGTCTGACACCTTACCCCTAGACCACCAGGTCACCCTGCTTCAGTTAAAACATAGTTAAATTTTCTTCATACGGTGATATCAACAGTTGTTGAATATCTGTCACGAACATGGCGGAATCAGATGATAAACTTTTTAGATGAAGAGATAAAAGTTGTCATTAAATTACAGGACACCCTTAACAGATTCAACAACTGTTAGTACCCACCTCAGTTGCGTAGTTGGCCACCGCGCATGTCGTGTTGAGCTCGACTGCTGAGGACGGGGAGATCGAGGTTCGAATCTCGGTCGGGTGAACTGGGGGGGAGGGGTTTCCTAAATGGTTTTCCACTCTCCCTCCACGCAATTGCGGGTTCAATTCATCTAATTCAACCTTCATAATTCCTAATCCATTAGCGCAATCAGTACTTAAAGCGTATAACCCGAACTGGTAGTAAGACGAGGTGCTTAATAATAATAAATAATAATAATAAACAACTGTTAATATCACCATGCGAAGAAAATTAAACTCTTGGAGTGATAATTTATTTATTTTGACCAAAATATAATAATTTTGCTTTAAAAATTGTAAAAACACTGGGTTTTTTTCCGCATTATCTTCATTCCCACCTTAAACGGGGAGACGTCCCTCGTCCATTTTACGTGATCACATCCCTCTGGTCGGTGAAGGCTGACGAAGTGATAGAAGAAGGCTGACGAAGGATAGGAGAAGGCTGACGAAGGAGAGGAAGGGACAAGTGAGAAGGAAGACGAGTAAAACTACTCGTGTCTGTGAGGGGAACGGATTGTTCCGGCTAAACAACGATCACACCCGGATGAACTTTTGGACCGCTAAAAAAAAACTAACCCTCTTGAGAGCCTCCCGACCAATGGGCGGCCAGGAGAAGGGAGCTTTACAGCTTGCCACTAGGATGAGACTCTCTTGGGACTCTACAGCAGGGGGAGGGGGGGGGATCTAGATTAGAATAGGTGGGGGGTAATCCTGTTTGTATCAAATAATAGCCACTGGCTTCAGTACCAACGTTGGCTACCGGGGATTTGAACTAAGCGACGCAATGTACCAGGGTGAGGAGGGTAAGTAATGACCGTAATAGGTACCATTCACTTGAACTATGGTAGCCCCATGGCTTCTTTGGTGCTGACTTACAGCTCACAGCTGACGGCTAAAAGCTTTTAAAAGTTACCAGACCAAATTATTTATCCCTACGCTGAACCATATGATCTGCAAAAACATGTGTTTAGCAGTTGTCACTTTTTACGGTCAAAATGTAAGTATATACCTAAATTTTGACTGTCAGAAGTCAGCACCAAAGAATTCATGGGGCTACTGTATCCAACGTAAAGCTTGATTCCCACGTTCTCCGAAAATAGAAAGTAGAATCTGCCCCAGTGGCTCAGCAATTCACTCGCTATATGTTAACCCATTTTGAATTGCAACGCAAACTTTAAAAAAAGATTATTATCAACGTTATTTATTTTCTAGTAGATAAACATATAAATGAGATGATTCTCCTGATGGATGTTTTCAAATTATATCGCTGTGTCGTAGCACAATCCAATACATTGATACACACGCTTTACATTTACTGGTTATTTCAAATCTCCTCACAACGGCCAGAGAAACTGTCTTCTAGCTTCTAGCTCTACAGCGCATGCGCACTCGTTTGAGATGGTCGGTTCTGAGATTTTATTGGTTCTCCTGGGCCAAACATCTCAGGCAGAGCGGAAAAAGTAGAGATGAGTTGAACTTTTAACGGAACAGCTCACGCCGATTAGGCGGAAATCTTGTGATTGGCTTAGAACTATTCACTTGACCACGTTTATATTCTGCGCTAGTTTTTCGGAGAAAGTGTGAATACCACAGTAAGAAACCCAGATAAGAAATACTATATACATCTAGAACATCTAAAATATCCTTTGATTATTTTCGATTGCGCGGCTTTTATATCCGCCTTTCGATTAAATTTGGAACATTTATCCGTAACTTTTCAAAATCAAAAACATTAGTCTCTTATTAAAATCAGTCACCTTTGATTAAACTTTCAAACTCCTTTTAACTTGATGCGGTTGTTTTTTTCTTATTACGTATTAGTTCAGACATCTTTTATAAATTAATGAGTGCTCAATTATATCACAAATCTATCAACAATTTAAGCGTCCAATTTGAAGATTTTAACCATATATTAGATACTAAATATATCAAAGATTAAAATGGTATTTATATGTTGCTCTAACCGTGGTTATCAAATATCATAGCTTGGTTATTCAATCCATCATGATATGCGCGTTCGTACGATTGTAATTGTATTATTAATATTATTATTACCGCGTCTTACTACCTGTTCAGGCTATACGCACTTACGCTAATGTGTAATGGTAGGGTGATTACGAGATGAAATGGAGGACCTACAGTTTAACGTGGGATCCGAACCACGGTGGAGGCCTGGCATTCCACACATTCACAAGATGTCTTGTCAGAGGGGAAGGAAGGGTTTGGTAATCAGATAAATCTGTGCCGGGACCGAGGATTGAACCCCGGACCCCAAGCACAGAAGTCAGACACCTTACCCCTAGACCACCAGGTCACCATTTTAATTGTACAATTGTTAACATAAAGCCTTACCGAATCGAAGGTGGCTGCGTTATCTGTTATCTCGTGATCCTAATTGATTACACATATGTAACTGGTTAGCGAATTGGCACACTAAACCAAAGGTTCCGGTTATATTCCCGTGTCCAGGTGTCATTTTTCAATTTAAAGATTAAAAATGTAAATAATATCACGTATTTTAAATAGTTTCATAGATACTATTTTTTTTAGTGCAAAATTCTTTTATAAACGATGCAAATTTGCTATGTTTTATGATTTGAAGACTTTAAACCATCTAATAAATTATAAATATTTCAAGGATTAATAAAAATCCAAATAATTCTATTTATATTAAATAGTTAAGTAGATATAAATTGTTTGGTTACAAATTCTTTCACCTATCTATGGAAAAGTTATCTGGGGTTTGGCATCTATTAAATCCTAAATATTTCAAGGATTATTGAAAATCTAAAAAAAAAATCGTATCCTATATAATGTTTCATACATTGGCTTGGATTTACCACCATATTTAAAGTAATAGAGATATTTTAAATTAAGCATTCCTCATTTGTCCTAGGCTCAAATAAGATCCTTTCCAAATTTCGTTAAAATTGTACCACGCAGTTATCGCGTGACAAATATCTTGACAGACAGACAGACAGACGAAATGACAAATGCTCCGGTTAAAACATAACCTCACTTCGCTTGGTTAAAATTATTATACAGCTCGTATTTAATGAAGCAATTTTCTATTTATTATGGCCATAAAAAAAAGGGTTTTGCTATATTGAGCATATTGACTGTCAAAAATATACCTGCCCTATTTCACGTTCCTTCCCACCCCTACCCCCGTTAATATTTGACCTTCTCGGTTCCTCCCGGCTTACATCCTCCCCGGAGACACAAGGGGTTAGTTTTTTACACATCCGCTGAGCAGTTTTCATAGGAAAACCCCTTTTACAGAACTCTTAACTTTTTTTATAACCCACAATAATAACATTTTACTAGTGTAATTTATAGTTCCAGATGAATATAACATGACCTGACGTATGAATACATTAAAGTAGATACAGTAACTTTTATATAGCTGTAAGATAAGGCCCATCCTATTAAAATTGGACTGTGAACTCCAAACTAATAATTGTTGCGTCCCACTTTCTTTAATGAAAAAATACAAACTTTTACGTTATAATTAAAACAAAAATAAAGCGCATTGATTACCATATTTTATTTCAAAACAAAAATTGCAAAACATGTGAAATATTAGGAATAGTAAGGTTTTATGGGGGGGGGGNGGTGGGGGGGAATCGGTAAAAGTTTGTATAATTTTGTTATTACATTTTATGACATAAATACTATTCGTGAAAAATATAAGTACTATTTGGAAGCATGAGCTTGTATCTCCGAGATGGTTCAGGTCAAGTTCTGTCTTTATTGTAACACAACCCGCTTCGGTGACCACGTGATCTAACGCGTTACTATCACGGTAATATAGACTGCCGATGACGGGGAGATAGAGGTTTGAATCTCAGTCGGGTGTACTGAGTTTCTTTTTACTTAATGGCTTTCACTCTCACTCCAAGCAAATATTGTTAGGTTACCTCTAAAATTCTTCCTTCCTCATATGTACCCCAGTAGATAAATCATCATATATGTATATATGTATTATGGCGGTGTTATGTATACAATACATATCTATCAAACCTTGCAGGAATTCAATTTTTAAGATCAAAAGCATCAAATTTAATTTATATATTTAATTTGCTTTACTTAACAAACAAATAATTAGCGGAAAAATATCAAAGTTTGTGAAATATTGTATATTCATAAGATAGTTTTAAATCGTAATAAACAAAGGTCTGGATGCAATATTAAATTTTAAAATTAAATTTTTGAAATAATTAGTTTTTTTACGTTTTACTGTATACTATTATTTATATTCATATGAATTAGCTCGAATATGTATACAGTCATATTTTAACTTAGTCGACATATTGTTTTACTATCTGAATAACTTCAGTGTGATATTTCAAAACATAAAATTTAGTTTAATTAGTGGTATCTCGCTGGAATATATCCAGTGAGTAAAAGCAATAGTTACATACGTTCAAAAAAATGTCCGTGACAGCACTTTAGAATAATATGAAATTAGCAAAACACTTTGAACTTTGAAGAGTATAATAATTTGATTTACATTAGTTTGATTTTTTTTATTTAATCAGAGTGACAAACGTATTTTATAGTTGAAGTATGGCTCACAGTGATTTTTTTTTAACCTGAAATCCATTTTTTTTTTTTGCAAGAACAGATATTTCACGTAAAAACATAAAAATAGATTGCAATTGCTGTTAGAAAAATTGTAAAATCTGATATAAGAAGAAATGCTATCGGTTTTTTATTTATAAGTAAAACTAAGCCCTAGCCTACTCCCAGCTTCATCTTTTATTTCTAGGAGGCCAAAATAGTTCATTTTATGCACAAACTTTTTACTAACAAAATAGTTTATTTCTTAACAAACGTTTATTCATTGAAATTTGCAAGCATTGGAAATTAAATTAGATATTTGGCCAGAAGATATTTTTTTAACTTTATTTTTTCATGATTTTGTACTGAAAAGAGTGAACATATAAGTCCTAATATTATTAAGGCTGCAGTAGCATACTAAGTTTAAGGTAAAAGATTTTTCTCTTGAAAAGTACCTTAGTATGTTGATTAAAAGGGCCCAATCTTTGATGTCCTATAAGGTATCAAAAATGACGTAATAAATATAAAAAAAATCATTTCGAATTTTATAAAAAATGACCTTAAACTAAATGAACACGTACTATAAATGAATACACACAACTAAACTAAACAAACACTTTAAATGGAAACTGAAGCACATACTTGCGATACCTAAAAACTAAACCTCCTTCAGAAGTATATATTATTATTAGTACCGCGTCTTACTGCCCGTTCGGGTTATACGCACTTACGATAATGTGCAATGGCAGAGTGATTGTGAGATGAAATGAAGGACCTACAGTTTAACGTGGAATCCGAACCACGGTGGAGACCTGGCATTCCTCACATTCACAAGTTGTGATTAATTCACGTCTTGTCAGAGGTGAAGGAAGGGTTTGGCAATCAGATAAATCTTTGCCGGGACCTAGGCTTGAACCCCGGACGCCAGCATAGAAGTCTGACACCTTACCCCTAGACCACCAGGTCACCCTCTTCAGAAGAAATATCTGCCCCTCTCAACGCAACCCTTTCCAGCCTGGTTCCAGTCTCACCGGGAATGTGTATTTCACAATCAGACAAGCAAAGAGGATACAAAGTTCATGTCCTACATTAGCTTCTCATTCCGACAACTGTGTTATGAACATATAATTATGTTTGAGTAATTACGCATAGTAAATAAATTTATATTATTTTTAAAAAAATCAACATAGATTCCTAAAAATAATTCAAAAATGTCTAAATTAATGTTTAAAAAAAAGAAGAAAACCAAGAAATTATTACCTAAAAATTAAAATAACCAATAGAAAAAAAAAGTTTCTACAACCAACGGACCGTGAAGAGAATGTATGTTCTTATTAGCATTATCTGTGACAAAAAAAAAGACATTTAATCAAAATACGGGCCCTGGGGGTGCGTCAGTGATTAAGATTCAGGATAACTTAATTAAATAATATATACTAAAAAAAAAATTAATCACTTAACATATCGATCTCTCTAAGTAGACAGACTTCTATTTTGTTACTGCTCGTTGGACTGGAAGAAATGTAAGGTTATTAATGCTAAAATGTCTTACTTTAACGTCATGAATATATACATAATATTATTCTATGAGGGTAGGTTTATTGAACCATGAAATAAAGAGGGAGGGAGGGTTTTCAAGAAAAGACGTGGGGTGAGGGGCTGGCGGGAATTTTACTTGTCAATGGTTTTCATTTAAATAGCACCACATTTATGGTTTCCGATTCCGACGGCAACGTTTATATTTTTCTTTTTTTAAAAACAAAAAAAAAAAAATATGTCCACTCATTCCCCGACACTCTTTATTCATTTTTAACAAAGAAAACCTATATTTTTTCAGTAAATAATTTATTTAAAAAGTGAGCTATAAAAAATGCATTTGAAAACATATATTAATATCTAAAATATACATTAATATACAACTATGAACACGTATGCATATGCCATATATATGTTTTACCAGGATTCATTTTTTGAAAACCATCAAAATTTCAAATAAATCACAATTAAATTCAAAAATAAATATTTAAAAAAACTTGCAAATATAACACACAGAAATATGAATGAAAGCTCGTAAAGAATGCACACAACCGAATCAAAAGAGCACCTAACAAATAGAAACTAAAAATATACACGCATTCAAAAGCCTGTAAAAACTAAACACTTGTTTTATTTTAAATATTACCCGCCTCGGTGGCGTAGTTGGCTAACGCGCTTGTCGTGTTGAGCTAGACTGCTGAGGACGGGGAGATCGAGGTTCTAATCTTGGTCGGGTGAACTGGGGGTGGTTTTTCCTAAATGGTTTTCCACTATCCCTTCACGCAAATGCGGTTTCACTTCCTCTAATTCAACCTTCCCAGTTCCTAATCCATTAGAGTAATTAGTACTTAAAGCGTATAACCCGAACGGGTAGTAAGAACGCGGTGCTAAATATTATTATTATTATTTTAAATATTAACATTGATTCACATATATGTCCTTCAGAAGTAATATCTACCCCCTCCCAACGCAACCCTCTCCAGCTTAGTTTGTCTAACAAGGAATTCATATTTTACAATCAAACAAGTAACTAGTGTAGATAAAGTTAATTTTGAAGTATATAATAATAAATTCCCATTTTATATAATGTGTGGTGAAAAATCTAATTTTTAGAATTCATAAATTTATTAAAAATTTATAAATCTTAAAAATAGTATTATACGAAATAAATGCCTTAAAATGACTCTACTTTGACGTGAACCAAGAAAGTATTACTTAAAGCTTACAAAACTGTCCAAAAAATAACCAAAGAATTAAGATGTACAAAATAATTTCCTCAACTAAGGAATTATTAAAATATTGTATGTATACATGAGCATTGTCTGTGATTTACTCAAAAACAAGACTTCTCGTCCATACCCGGAGTCTGATCATAATATTAGAGAGAGAAAACCTTCAGAATGAGTATTACAATAAAATGTTAAACAATATTCTAACACTGTGAAAAATCACTCGGTGCAAAAAAAAAAAACTTTACATTAACTTTTAAACGTCCGCATTGTATAACAACAATAATACAATTTTTTAGCTCACACACACATATATAAAAAATGATGTATGGACCCAAAGGAAAAGAATACATATTTGGAAAGATATAATATGTGGTGCTGGAGGAGAATAGAGAGGATAAAGTGAACAGATCGGGTCACTAATAAAGTTATAAGAAGATTAAATGCAATGAAACCCTTTATGCAAGTGTTCATACGAAAAGGGGTCAATTGTATAGGTAGCAAGAAGTTGCTGATTGAGTGACGTCCTAGAAGGTAAAATGGAAACATAAATAATATCTTCGTCTATTTTATTCTTAAATATGCAATCCCATACAATTATAATAATTGTACAAGTGGCAGCACTAAGGTAACTACTGAGTCGAGGGTGGCTGCGTTATCTGATAGCTCGTGATCTTAATAAATCAACTATTTGTAGCCGACGATTTCCGCACGTCCATCATAGACTCTGCCTTAAAATACGAGTGAAGAATTACCCTGGTCACGGGATGATTCCTGGATAGCTCATAGTTTATAGCATTGATGTACTAAGTTAAAGGTCCCGGGTTCGATTCCCGTGTCCAGGTGTCCTTTTTCAATTTCTAGACTATTATATCTATGTGAAGTAGTCCTCATTAAAAAGCATAAATAATAGCTCTGGCTATTTTGATTCTTAAAGTGGAAGAGAAAAAGGAAATAAGAAGATCACGAATGCAACTGAGGGGTGATCCCAATAAAGGAAAGAAGATCAAGTTTCAGGATCTGTGAAAGGAGTCTGCTGATAGGACATGATCGAGGACTAAATCTGGACCAATAAATAGACCTGCCGAAAGAATAATAATAATTCATTCTAATACTAAATAGAGAGAAGACATAATTAATAATACCACAATATATCTTACCTAAGTGTTATCAAGTTGAAGAATGAGAAGCTCTTTCTTGACTTCAATTCTTGATCACATCTAATTGAAGTTGTTGCGCGTAACTTAAAGTCAAACAGCCCCAGAAATTCGTTGCAATTTAACTTATTTTTTAAAGTTCATTGGCCTTTTTGAATTTTGAATCAATGTTTTGACAATCGTTGTTAGAGTATCATGTTATATATATTCAAAGACTTTCCTAACTTTTTTTTTATAAGATAAGAAAAATATAAATTTTCGAAACCTTACAATATTTTAAATTAAAATGTAACGAAATATAAAACATTTACTTTCCTCTCTTGCATTTTTTTCATAACTTATTATAAGTTAGTCATATTTAAGTTGAAAACTTGTTGAAATATAGAAAAACTCGTTTATTAACTCACTTGTTTTTGTTTACGTTTATTGTTTGAGCTTTTTATTTGAAGAGTATCACTACAAGTTTTCCACTTGTTGAAATGTATCTTGTTACGCAACTGACGTCATCGAGGATTATAAAGCTTGTACTAGCTTGTTGGATTATTGGTATCAAACTATATACCTATATTATATATTTCACCATTTGTTTGTAAACAAGTAGCTATTTCTCCTAGTACTCTTATCAAAATAAGGGGGTTAAGCCTTTCGGTATACAAAAGTGTGTAATTTTATTCCAACCTTACTTTGAAATATTTATTTAGTAGGCCTATTTGATGAAAATTTAGAAGCGATTCCTGTTTAAATATGTATGATTATATAATTAATATTATACACGTAAACCTGACCCTATCACAACGATTAAATTGTTCGCAAAATTGAAATAAATATTCTGTCTTCAATCAATCACACGAAAAAAAATTAATTTCGTTGTAGTGAAACAAAAATCATGTTTATTGTATCTTAATGGATAAAGTTAAAAATAAATCCCAAAGGTTATTTTGTCATGAAATATATTGCGTTCAATAGATTTCCTAATATTTTTCTGTAGTCTTTATCTAACAGTTTGGTTTATTCGTATGATTTTTTTTTTAACTTCTCAGAACGTCATACAATCTGAATTATTATATTAAAACTTAAAACTCTTTTTATTTCGTGCTTTTGTGGCTATAAAAACAATTTGTTTAAATATTTTCCCAAATCAATGTTCATAAATATTGGCATTTAATTTAGTTTAATGTAATATGATCTTATTAAAACACAATATTCGAATTAATACACGGATGTATACTGATTTGTATCGGTTTTACAAGTTAATTTGGATATTATCAGCAAATATATTTTCATACAGTTGGAAAATATGAATAATTTTAGTTAAACTCCTAACGTTACACCACCAAGTTACATCAAGCTACAAATTTAATAGGTTACAAAGATTTCATTTAGGTGTTACATTGAGAATGTGTTTATGAATATCTTTAGAAAAGCTACACCTCTTTTTTTTTAGATTACTTACGGCTATTAAAGATGTAGAAGCTTATCTTTCCTCATTTACTTAGCTATAATATATTTAAAATGTATTCATGTTAGTAAGGTTCACTAATTTTAATTTGCATGATATAATGTTATCATTCCACACACATACATAAATGTGATGTCTACACATTTTAAGTTATAATTAAAGCTATACAGTTATATAAACAATTACCACTGCTGACAAAATTGTTTTTGTGGAGTTATTTTGAGAAGCCTTTTTTTCAGAGGAGGGTTTCTTTAAATGACAATAAATATAGAATTTATTTAATTTTGCCTCGTCTATAAAGTTTATAAAATTGTATATATCAATGCTATTGGTTTACCATAAAACAATGAGTGGCAAAAATTTACATTAATTTTTTGTCCCAGAGTACTTGGTATCACATAAAATCAAAATGCTTAGTTTGTTGATAAATTAACGGTTTTTATCCAGTGATGTCCTAAAATATAAACAACATAATTAACGAATTCATGGAAAAATAAATACTTAAAACTACTTGTTGATAGAAGATAAATAAAAAATGTCGAGGGATTAAACTCAATTATAAAAATGTGTATTAACAGTAATACGATTGTTGTTCGTAATTAAAAATAACATACACTTTTCTCGCTTGTTAAATTTCACTATATTATAATGGATGAAATAATAATTAAATTAATACTTGAATAATCTATTTTTTTCCTCAATAGAGGTCTAAAAATAAACGTACAAAACATTTAAAACATTGCTTAGAGTTATTCTACGCAATAAATTCGAGTCTCTAAACTCTCATAAGTGTATACGGTTGGTAAGTTAATAAATTAAATTCCCAGTATACACTAATATAATAATATTGTATAGAGTTAATCAATAATAATAGTTATTATTAAAAACTCAATCAGATCAAATGAAATAACAGATTTAACAGCAAATTTTCGTCTTGAAACTTTCTACCGATATACAGGAGCGTTAATTCGAAAGTAGCGCCGCGTCACCCAGGGACGCCCGAGTCTTAGTGAAGACGCTGGTCTTCGCGATTGGGTGGTGACGCGTGGAGAAGGAGACAGATACTGCCGCGCGGACGGTAGGCGTCGATGCTTGTCCGTCGCGTCGGTAGCACCCTCTGTTCGATCACCCCATGCGCCTGCGCATACGCTGTCTAGTGAGAGGGGTGCTTAACTAACAATTACACCGTGTGAACGTTAACACGAGTCTCTCGGAGCGTTTCACTGCCATCAGAATATTCCATTCGAATTTTAAAAGTTTGAACATGGAATTATAGGTGTATGACGGTAAACATTTTCAAATGTAAATCATAGCCTAAGACGAAGTCAAAAAATAAAGTTATTATTGATGTCATAATAATTATTATAACACTATTTTTAATTCCTAAACTATTCATTGAGTGAATCTAGGTAAATAGAGTCTTAGAGAGAGAAAAGAGAACATTTTAATATGTTTTAATGCTGACATAATTATCTGGGTTTATCCATACTTACGTTATATTAGTCATTTTATTACTAATGTAGACCCTTTTCGTCCTCCAAGACAAGGGCAGGCATTAAAGATTATAAAATAAGGGGAGAATAAATACAAATTGAGCAGATAGGACATTAAAAACAAATATATTATTAAATAATATATTACCCGCCTCGGTGGCGTAGTTGGCTAGCGCGTTAGTCGTGTTGAGTTGCTCGACTGCTGAGGACGGGAAGATCGAGGTTCGAATCTCGGTCGGGTGAACTAGGGGTGGTTTTTCCTAAATGGTTTTCCACTCTCCCTCCACGCAAATGCGGGTTCACTTCCTCTATTTCAACCTTCCCAATTCCTAATCCGTTAGAGTAATTAGTACTTAAAGCGTATAAACCGAACGGGTAGTAAGACGCGGTGCTAATATTATTATTATTATTAAATAATATATTTGCTCATGTTTCCAAGAAACCCATTCCGCACTATAGTACTAAACCAACAAGGATACAAAAAAAAAAGGATGGACCATAAAATAATTGAATAACACTACTAGGAAGGTGTATACAAATTAGTTAATAGCGTCGAAGTCGACATGTCGGAAGTTAAATAGATGAATATAAGTGTAATTTATAAGAAAGGATATAAATATATATTTGATTCATTGAAAACATCTATTATATCTACTTTACAATATTCATTTCTCTCCCAAAAGGACTAATATATGATTTAACATAATATAAACTCATATATCGTAGGCTCTTTCCCAGTCAAATGTTTATGTTTAATTCCAAATAGACAGAAGTATTTTGAATATATAACAACATATTTCCCCTTGTCAGCAGGACTTTGGACATATCATCAAATATATAAAACACTAAGGCCTAAAAACAATTTTTAAATACAAAAAACCGAAACTTAATTTTGTTCTTATATTTTTTGAACACGTAGACGTGTCCAAGATCGATATCCTGCCAAGAGTAAAATGCCCTCCGATCTCCTGGCAGTAGGGGTTACACACAAGACAGACACAAAGCGAGAAAGGGGGAGGAAGGGTTAGTGGTGAGAGGGGAATATGTGACGAGAAGGCCGTAGAAAGCCCGAGAACAGTCATCTAGGAAACGTGGAACCATATAGCACCGTAAATGTCATACTTCGTATTTCCCGGTGGCCTTAGTGAACAATCAATGTTGGCCCGGTCAGTTCCCTCGCTCATTCAGTCTTGACTACATGTTCGCGTGGCGTTGGAGATAGTCAGCTTAGGACGCACATAGTGAAATGGAGCTCTGTGAGTTTTTAACAACATATTATTATTCAAGTTTGATAGAATATTATTTGAAGTAATTTAGTGTCTTTTTTAAAAAAAAACTTAAACGTTGTAGCTATGATAAGATGCTACACTAATAAGTGTTAAAATATTGTTTAGTAATGGTTATAAAAATAAATATATCTGGAAATATGCCATATTTAGTAAGATATTTTAGATCTGTTAAAAATATATCAAAGTTTTAGTATTTTTTCAAACTTTTTTGAAGATGTGAAAGTTGCTGCACGTGTGGAAATTGAAGACGATAATATTTTAGCTTTGGCTTCAATGTTTTGTAGCGACGCACCCCCCTACATGAAACTGTTCCAAGTATTGTGTGCACGAGTTGATATTAAAAATATTACTACTAATGAATTATATTAGCAATTATTATAATAACCTGATATTGATCATAGCTATTGTACCAATATCCTTTTAAATTAAAGAGGAAATTTTCAAACAGAAACTAGAATGACTTACAAAACTATTTTTTAAGCACAGTACTATAGGGCTCCAAAAATAGCACGTAGGTGCGCTGCTGTTTCCACCTTGAGAGAAGAAGGTTGTGAAATCCAATTTTAACTCAAATTGAACTAGTGCTGCCATCTGTTAGAAAATCATGAAACCTTTCTCATGCACTTTAGATTATGGTTAAAAGAAGTTTATGTCATATTTTAATTTATTAAATAAAGTATTTTCTGGGGTTTGGGGTCCTAATAGTGTTTGAAATATAAAAGTTGAGGTCCTGGATAATATTCCCCTGTACCCTCCATTTATTTAAAAAGTGAAGCAATCCTTTTTGACAGTTGACCTTGCAGTTTTATCAAACCGGTTTAAAGATTCTTTTTTTTTTAAGTTGAAAGATCCATACATTAAGGGTAAGCCAAAAAAAAATAATTAAATATCAAAAATATACAAGCCATAATTTCAGAAAACTACAATTACTTTATTTCCACAAACCTATTATGATTTTTTTAAATAAAAAGCGTTAATTTACTTCTAGGACTATCATATAAAAGTTTACAAATTGTTAATATAGGAATTTACAGTAAATATTGGGTGACCTGGCGGTCTAAGAGTAAGGTGTCGGACTTCTGTTCTGGGGGTTCGGGGTTCAATCCTTGGTCCCGGCACAGATTTATCGGATTGCCAAATCCTTCCTTCACCTCTGAAAAGACGTGTATTAATCACAACTTATGAATGTGTGTAATTCCAGGTCTCCACCGTGGTTCGGATTTCACGTTAAACTGTAGGTCCTCCATTTCATCTCACAATCACCCTACCATTACACATTAGCGTAAGTGCGTATAACCCGAACGGATAGTAAGACGCGGTGCTAATAATAATAATAATAATAATAATAATAATAATAATACAGTAAATACGTAATTTACTTCAGTGGACGATTGATCTAAGGCATCACTCCCGTATTTATTAGACTGGTCAGCTGATGACGGGGAGCTTGGGGTTCGAATCCTGGTCAGGTAAACAGAGGGTGGTTTTTCTTAAATAGTTTCAAACTTTCCTTCCACCCAAGTGCGGGTAGATTACCTCTAAAATGCTTACTTACTCATCCTTACCCTATTAGAGTAATTACCATATATCCGTATAACCTGAACAAGTTGTAAGACGCGGTTATAACCCCCCAAAAAAGAACAAAATAATTATTTTCTTTATTCATTGAATGAATATACCCTTTTAAGATGGGGTTATGGACCTAATAAAAAAGATGGTTGAAGTTTTTTTTAAGTCTCGCTTGAGCTGTATATTTTCATGGAAATCACACAAAAAAAGACTGAGCTTAAAAGTGACCTTGACTATAATATAGTCCGTGAATTGGGCAAGAAAGAAAATTGACTTTCCCGATTACTCGCTATCAATTTTGATCGCACATAAATATGTTCCTTTTTACAAAAAAAAATGTCCTGCCTTCTATGCTTTGAGCAGAAGGAATCATTCTCATGAAAAGAATGTGCTTTTTTTAAATCAATTATTGTTATTAGCTCCACGTCTTACTACCCGTTCGGGTTATACGCACTTACGCTAATGTGTAATGGTAGGGTGATTGTGAGATGAAATGCAGGACCTACAAGTTTAACGTGGAATCCGAACCACGGTGGAGGCCTGGCATTCCACACATTCACAAGATGTGATTAATACACGTCCTGTCAGAGGTGAAGGAAATGTTTGGCAATTCGATAAATCTGCGCCGTGACCGAGAATTAAGCCCCGGACCCCCAGCACAGAAGTCCACACCTTATCCCTCTAGACCACCAGGTCACCTATTTAAATAAATGAAAATATCATGATTTATTTTTAATCTCTTTTGTATTAAAAAACTTAAAATTTAATTTCCATTATTGAAACAAACCCTCAATGATGGTGAAACAAACTAAAAGGTCAAGTCTAATCAAGTCTAATTTGTTGATGATGAGTAGGTCGAGATTCAAATCTTGGATGGTTAAACTAATGTTGTTGCTTTTTGTTCCTAAAAGGTGTATCACTCTTTCTTCACACAGATATAAGTACATTTACAATAAACGCGATCTTTATCAATCATATTCCATCAGAATATTTAAAATGAGTATAATCCGGACGGATAGTAAGACATGGCGTACTTTTATTCTAAATATAAGAGTTTTATTACGACATATAATTATATTTTATAACTTTATTTTTTTTATAAAAAGTAATCAGAAATATATACATAGCTTATTGAAAACGTATATACCTTAAAAAATATATATATGTGAAACAAAACAAACAAAAAAAGCTTTCGTCTGAACGAGAAAATATTTCTTTCAACAATTTATTATATATCGTATAGCTTATCCCAGAATATTGCATCCTTTTCCTCTGCTACCCCTTTATTACCCGTCCTCTCGACATGTTTTTTTAAAAAAAAAACACCCAGTCCTTCCAATTTCCGGCGGCAAATAAAAGAATCGAAGGCAGTGCAATTCAGCGTTAATCTGCGCTTTGTAATCGCAGCTGGTGCGAGGTGAATGAAAGCTGATCCTGTCAGAGAGAGTCTGTTCAACATTGAAATGAAATACACATTCAAACTATAGTCCAATCTTCATAAGAAGAACCTCATTGGACTGCTACATCAACTACTAGATCTATTTTCACTCATTAATACTTCCAAGTCATGTAGTACGCTGATATAAGTTTTTATAGATTATATCAGACCAACCCGCTTCAGTGGCCACGTGGTCTACTATTCTCGCTAATTTCGTGTTGGACTAGACTGCCAAGGATGGAGTTCGATCCAGGTTGGTTGCATTGAGGGTTTTTATCCTACTAAGTGGTTTTCCACTCTCTCTCTACGCAAATACGGGAGCATTTCAACCAAATTAACACCTTCATAATGTCTAATATATTAGTGTAATTAGTGCATAGGCACATGACCCAAACGGGTAGTAAGACGCGGTGGTATAAAACAGTTTAAAAAAATTAGACCTATAAATAACACTAATAATATACAGGCGTCCTCCACTTTTCAACAATTCGCTATATTTTTTTCAACCAGAACCAGAATACATTCGGGAAATGCTTGCTATTACTCAGTCAGTAAGTTGTTGACATCTCACTTGCTGTCGAGGAATGTAAAACTCAGAATATACAATATTGTTAACTTTTTATTTTTACCCCTAACTACAACACTACCGTGGCAACGCAAGGAGTTACTTTTATTTGGATGAACCCCAAATGGTAAGGGGTTGTAAGCCTGGATGGTGCGTAGGAGTGGAGAATCAAGTGATGATAAACTAACTTCTATTTGTTGAGGATAAATTCTAGACTTCTACACACATATAACATGTAATACTATCACGTGACGCGGGGCGATATATAGGGACCTGGCGAGCCACCCAAAGAACCGAGTTGTAGCCCCCAAGAGGTGGTAACGCCTAGATAGCGGCTTACATCAAGTTTTCTCGTAGAGGGTTGTCAATCGACACGTTTCCATGCACTTCAGCCTGTCTTCTCCTCAACTGGGGTGAAGTTACACCCCTTCTATTTAGACAACCAATCACCTGATATGTTTATTACCAGTTTTTACTCGAAACTAGCTAAGCTCGACATTATATCGAGCAGGCAAGGTCCAGAGTTGACACGAGGCTTGCTCGTCAAGTGAATGTCGGACTGACAACAACTTTGACTTCCAAGAAAATGTACGGTGCAAGTGTGGACTAACATCTTGTTCAAATAAACTTCAAAATAATTCGCTCTCACAAAACAGTAGTTTTACCGGTCGTTTTCTATTGATTTTAAAAATTGTCTATCACCTAAAATTATATGGAAACAAATGTAGAATATTCGAAAACCAGCTGCTTAGGAAGATTTTTTGATCCAAAAAGAGATGAGGCTACTGAGGAGTGGATGAAGTTACATAATGATGAGTTATACACTCTCTATTCATCACAGGACATTGATAGGATAATAAAGTCTCACAGATTATGATGGCAGGACATGCAGTGATAAAGGAAGAATCTAGAACCGTGTTCAGGGTTTTGAATGACAAACCCAATGGGAAGAGAGCATTGGGAAAATCTAGACGCAGATGAGATGATAACATTAGAATTGAGCTAAAATATATAGGGTGTAATGAGGTGGACTGGATAGAACTAGATCAAGGTAGGGGAAGGTTGTAATAAGGTGAACTGGTCAGAACTAATTCAAGGTAATGATAGGGTGAAATGAGGTGGACACAACATAGCTAACTCAAGATAGGAATATGATGTAATGAGTCTTACTGGATATAACTATCTCAAAATAGGTATGGGTGACGTACCTTTGCGAGTACAGCAAAGTCGGCAATGAACTTTCAAGTTCCTAATGCCACAGAGTAGGAGAGTAAGTAACCAGAACCCATTTATTTGACGCGTGGTTTGTTCTTTCGACCTATCTCGTTATATTCCCACGCGCTGCTGTTTCTCTCATTCGATTCAGGGTCATCTTTTCGTCCACTCTATGTATAGAAATCGTTTGCATTGCGTATTTTAGAAGATGTTAGTGGTCCGTCTCTTTAATGTTTGATAACATCACCACGAGTATGATACTTGATAAGATAACATCTGTAATCAAAAGCTCATTTCCATCTTTTAAGCTTTACTAGTTATGTACAATTAATTGTAGGGGTGGATGTTTACCTCCACTAAAAATTTAGTTATTTTTAATCAAAACTCGAGTTTTCAGATATTTAATACTACGCTGATGTAGTAGGAAGGAGTAATGTTGGATTTTCGAGGAAATGTCCCTTCACTAGCGTGGGGGTGACCTGGCGGTCTAGGGGTAAGGTGTCGGACTTTTGTGCTGGGGGTCCGGGGTTCAATCCTCGGTCCCGGCACAGATTTATCTGATTACCAAACCCTTCCTTCACCTCTGACAAGACATCTTGTGAATGTGGGGAATGCCAGGCCTCCACCGTGGTTTGGATCCCACGTTAAACTGTAGGTCCTCCATTTCATCTCACAATCACCCTACCATTACACATTAGCGTAAATGCGTATAACCCGAACGGGTAGTAAGACGCGATGCTAATAGTAATAATAATAATAATATTTCACTGACGTGGAGTGGCAGTGTAAGACCACTAAGGGAAAAATCACACCCAGTACACCCAACTAGGATTCGAACCTGGATATATTCGTCTTCAGCAGGCCAGATTAACACAAGAGTGACGCATTAGACCATTCGGTCACTGAACCGGGTTTAATAATAACTTTTACCACCTCATCTTACTACCCTTTCGTATTATACGTCTATGTACGAATTACACTAATGTTTTAGGGATTAAGAAGGTTCCATATAGAAGTACACCAGTATTTTCTTGGAGGGAGAGTGTAAAATCATTTAGGAAAATCATTCTTAGTACACCTTACCGGGATCGAAACCCACTCTCTTTATATTCAGCAATATATTCTAACTCAAGTGTAGCTCCTTAGACCATATGGCTATCCAAGTGGGTTTTAATTAATATTAATTGACAGTAGTGCTACAGGGATCTCAGTTCATGACCAGGATAACCCTGAAGCGTTCTCTCTGCTCATTATTTACCCTGGGGGTATGCATATTTAATGTCCTTGATGGTCAGTACGCTGTTTAAATAACTACGACATATTCTTTTTAAACGTCTGCCACATACACGTTCATACGTTACGTTGCCCTTGTGGGTTAACAACCATGAGTTGGTTTGTAGACACTTCACTTTTTTTTTAACCTTCTCTCTCTCTCTCGCTGGTGCTTCTATCTGGGAATGAACAAGATCAACTACATGTGTGGCGCCGGGGAACGCCTCACCTCATCCTCCCACGGCGTCGCGTCACCAAGCATCGCACCAACCCTTGACAAAACCACGTGGTGCGTGTTATTTTAGTCAAAAGCTTTCTGTGGGATACCTTAGTGGGGTGCGTTGTATGTTTGGCGCAATCTGGGACTATCCTCGCTGAATACATTAATTTAACCTTGGTTGACACATATATATATATGCATACATATATATTTAATTTTGACATATTTTGTGAGAATGTCTTAAAAACTCGCTATAGACTGTTATAATCCATGATATAATGTATAATTGAATTTTGTTTTGATTCGTTTTCTATCTTACTTGATCACTAAGGAAAGAATAACTACTTCAAATTTAAGTATAAATTATGAGAGATATTTAAACTTGAAATCAAAAGGGAAATATTATGACTGTGGCAGTGATAATAACATGGAAGTAGTGAGGTCTACTGTTCACAGAACTACTAGTAAGACTGTAGTAACGATAATAACATGGAGTTAGTGAGGTCTACTATTCACAGAACTACTAGTAAGACTGTAGTAACGATAATAACATGGAAGGAGCGAGGTGTACTGTTCACAGAACTACTAGTAAGACTGTAGTAACGATAATAACATGGAGGTAGTGAGGTCTACTATTCACAGAACTACTAGTAAGACTGTAGTAACGAAAATAACATGGAGGTAGTGAGGTCTACTATTCACAGAACTACTAGTAAGACTGTAGTAACGATAATAACATGGAAGCGAGGTATACTGTTCACAGAACTACTAGTAAGACTGTAGTAACGATAATAACATGGAGGGAGTGAGGTCTACTGTTCAAAGAACTGCTAGTAAGACTGTAGTTACGATAATAACATGGAGGGAGGTCTACTGTTCACAGAACTACTAGGAGGGTAAGTTCTCTCAATGCAAACCTTGTTCGAAGCGTGGATTAAAGTTTGCTTTTACGACCACAGGTTTGTTGCCATTAGATGGGATTAGTTTCGGGAAGTGAGGGTTTGACGTAGTTTGGTTATTAGTTCACCACCCAATTAGGTAAAATGGTGTGTCTATTATGTACTTGACCCTCAATAAGGCTTACTAGAGATGGATAATCTTTGTAGCCTAACACCTTAAACAGTACGCTCTGTTTTGAGTTCTGATTGTCAGTTCCATTATAGCTTATTCATAAAAATATGTTAGATTGGTATACCTATAAGTTTACTGAAAGGTGAAAGAGATTTTCCTACAATTTATCTAAGCTATTATTTATATATTTTACTGCCCAAACTAGGTTCCAGGAAAAACTAGATTGGACTAATCTGAATTAATACATCCTAAGAGCCTCAGGGTGTACTAGTTTAGCTAGTCTAAATTAACTAATTCAGGAATTTTGGCCAAAACCATGGGATAAATAAGTATGGCCTACAATTTTATTAGGCCGAACCAAGTTTATATTGGGTTAGGTTAGTTTAGCTAACTGTGCATGATGAAACATGTCCATGATCGACTCAAATTATGGGTTAAGAAAGATGAGAACTAGTATAGTTTTGGACAGCAACACACACACATATATATATATATATATATGCCTATATGTGTGTGTGTGTTTGTGTGTTACCGTTCAAACCCGATTTCAGGACAAACTGGATCGTACTAGGCCAAATTGACACATCCTGCCGCTTGTAGGATAAACCGATAGAGCCTGATGTTTTTAGGCAATACTATATTAGTTTTCATCTTTCTTAATCCATATGATATATATATTCCAATTGGGAGTTTTTATACTTTCTTAGGTGACCTGCTGGTCTAGGGGTAAGGTGTCAGACTTCTATGCTGGCGGCCGGGGTTCAATCCTCGGTCCCGGCAAAGATTTATCTGATTACCAAACCGTTCCTTCACCTATGACAAGACATCTTGTGAATGTGAGGAATGCCAGGCCTCCACCGTGGTTCGGATTCCATGTTAAACTGTAGGTCCTCCATTTCATCTCACAATCACTCTACCATTACACATTAGCGTAAGTGCGTACAACCCAAACGGGTAATAAGACGCGGTGCTAATAATAATAATAATAATAATAATAACATATTTTTTTAGCACCGCATTTTACTACCTGTTCATGTTATCTGCTAGTTTCAATACAAATCTGAAACGGAAGTTATCTATTAGGATACATATTAACAGTGAAAACATGAATGTAATACTATATTTTCATCAGTAGAATATTATTTAATATAAGTTCTGTGTACAATGTACCCAACCTCCCCTCATTTACCACCATGTTAACATTATAGGGTGTCATCCTGAATGCAAACACGTGTGTACTTGAAGACTAAAGTGGCGGCCCAAGGGTGTCTTACAGTCGTTCGGTCTTTCAACCTTGTCAGTCTAAATTTAACTAGGGCCGTACGCACGGGGAGACGGGGTGGGGGGAGGGGTAAGGGGTTCAAACCCACCCCCATTGAGAAACAAATTTACACTAGATAAAATTATATCAATATAATGAGATAAGAACATAAGTGGTTCCAGTAGTAGATTCCAGTGAGAAGCGATATTTGTAAGGCTCCTATTTAATAATTTCTTCCCTGAAGTTTAATGTATCAATGCGTCATGAATGGTTGACTGCGAAATTTGTGTGTGTATGTGTGTGTGTGCTTATATTTATAATCGTCCCAATGAAATACAAATATTTAAATTATTTTTATTACTTAAGCAAATATTTCAATAATATTTTATATGACAACTATATCATATGTTAGGTTATTGTATTGTTAACCAGTTAATTAATTATACCTAATCATAAAAAAAAAATTATTGACACCCCTTACAAAAATTATGCATACGGCTATGACTAAATTAAATCACTAGGTTAAGCTAGGTTAGGTTAGGTTAGGTTAGGTTAGGTTAGGGTAAGTTTGGTCAGGAGGAAAGCCCCGGTGGGTGCTGCCAGTAACCCCTTCCACCCGTGTTACCACCCTCATTTAGGGATCCCCGCGAGTTGCTATTTGTCAGCAACAGCCCCCTACGCCCCCCACTCCCCCTTTTCAACAGGGTTATGTGGTTTATGGGTGATCCCTAAAGTAAATTGAAAATAAAATGTATCATAGACAACACTTTGAACCATGTATTATTTCAGGACTAGATTATTATTAGCACCTTGTCTTACTACCCATTAGGGTTATACGCACTTACGCTAATGTGTAATGGTAGGGTTATTGTGGGATGAAATGGAGGACCTACAGTTTAACGTGGAATCCGAACCACGAGGTGGAGACCTGGCATTCCCCACATTCACAAGATGTCTTGTCAGAGGTGAAGGAAGGGTTTGGTAATCAGATAAATCTTTGCCGGGTTCAGCACCAGAATATGGGGAAAAAAAAATTTGCGAAGTTTTTGTGGCGTAGTTGGCTAACGCGCTGGTCGTGTTGAGCTCGGCTGCTGAGGACGGGGAGATCGAGGTTCGAATCTCGGTCGGGTGAAACTGAGGGGGGTTTTTCCGAAATGGTTTTCCACTCTCCCTCCACACAAATGAGGGTTCACTTCCTCTAATTCAACCTTCCCAATTCCATTAGCTTAGTTAGTACTTAAAGCGTATATCCCGAACGGGTAATAAGACGCGGTGATAATATTATTATTTAATGAGCCATAGTAAAAAAAAAATATCTAGCTAATATATAACTAAATAAATGCAACAAAAAATAGAGAATTAAAGTGTAAAAATAACTCTATTGGATAGTAACTAACGCAATAATTTGTATTAATATTATTGTTTAAATTTATCATTCATTAATTAATTGTTTATCTTGTCAATAATATTTGAAAATACATATTTTGCTAGTTATCTAAATTAAACCTATTAGAGTTTTTTAATTTAAATATTACCTTAATATCACTCACCCCTCACTGCCCTCTCTCAACCTCCACTATCCCCAAATAAACATTTTTCATGAATATTTACCAAATTCAAATTTATTGTACCACTCTGTATATAACATTTATTGAGTTGTTGTTCACATTGGCTCCGTTTTAGTTTTATACTATATAAAGTAAAGATTTACCCAGCCAAACGCAAAGCTCCGCTCCAAAAACTGTTCCACAAAGGGTGTCGCTGTATCCTTCCTTTAATCCGAGTAATTTTGCAACTAGATTGGAATACCTTCATCCTAGGTTTTGTGAAAACACAAAAGGTCGGCTTTAGAGGACTTTGCTTTGTATATTTTCCCTAATAACATTCCAAAATCTGTTTTATTTGAATTCTCTAAAAGTTTCTCTTTTGAATTCAAATTAAGGGAAGATAATAACGTAAAGGTGAAGTCTTCTGAAAATAATTTTAGTCTTATGTGAAAATAGTTTTACATGTTTTATTATTTACATTCCAATCTAACTCTTATAAAACGAAGTTTATTAGTTATTTGCTATCTAATTATCTAAAAGGTCATTTTAATCTAGGACCATAAATCCAATATAAAATAAACTGAATATACTGTATATAATAAAATATATTTCTACATATAATATGTGTGTGTGTGTGTGTGTGTGTGTGTGTGTGTGTGTGTGTGTGTGATATACCTATATAAAATGTTTTAATTTAGCTTTATTTTAGCACAATTTCGTAAAGGGGAACACAAATGAATTTAATTGATATCACAGTCCAATTTTAATAGGACGTACCTTCTCTGGCGTTTAATAGATCTACTTTCACGTATTCAAACATCATTTCGTATTATCTATAGCTGCCAATTTTGATATATATATATTATCAATACCTATAAAATAACACATTTAAATTATAAATATTAAATCAATCTTTGCCCCAGAAAAATATGTTGGTATTTTCTATAAGGCCATTTCTATGAAAATTGGACTACATACATTAAGTATTACCATTATTTTACTGAACCTTAATTTTTGTGTTTTCCACCAGTCCTAAATATCCTCACTTACTTACTTTATGGTATTAGAAGTTCAAAAGTCCACTACCGCACTTACAAAAGTATTCTAACTATCTCCATATTTCTTCTACTCATTCCACCTAATTACACCCTATCCCTATCTTAAGCTAGTTCTATCCAGCCCACCTCCTTACACCCTATCCCTATCTTGAGCTAGTTCTATCCAGCCCACCACCTTACACCCTATCCCTATCTTGAGCTAGTTCTACCCAGTCCACCTCATTACATCCTATCCCTATCTTGAGCTAGTTCTATCCAGTCCACCTAATTACATTCTATCTATATCTTGAGCTATGCTGGATGGCTCAGTGGCTAGAGCATTGGCGCACTAAGCATAGGTCCAGGGTTTGATTCCCGTGTCCAGGTTTAACTTTTAAATTTAAGGAATATAATATTTAGATGCGGCCATAACGGTAATTAACAAATATAATAGCTTGGCTATTTAATCTATGATAATACTTGTTCTTAAAATTCCCCCTTTCTTGTACTATTTCCTTGGGTTGTGTAGCTTAATTCGCTGTTGGCCATTTTCTAACAAGCGCTAGTTTGTACTATTAATACTATCGTCTACCAATAATTTTAAAAAATGTTTGTAATAAACATTTAATTTTGAAATTAAATTGTATCTTAACAGAGCCATGTAAAAAAGGTTTATATTGTGCATTAGTTATTTTCTTGGTGACCTGGTGGTCTAGGGGTAAGGTGTCGGACTTCTGTGCTGGGGGTCCGGGGTTCAATCCTCGGTCCCGGCACAGATTTATCTGATTACCAAACCCTTCCTTCACCTCTGACAAGACATCTTGTGAATGTGGGGAATGCCAGGCTTCCACCGCGGTTCGGATTTCACGTTTAACTGTAAGTCCTCCATTTCATCTCACAATCACCCTACCATTACACATTAGCGTAAGTGCGTATAACCCGAACGGGTAGTAAGACAAGGTGCTAATAATAATAATAATAATAGTTATTTTCTTAAGTTTTAATTCTACTTAGAGATAAGCTTGGAACGGGACTCTCAATATGTATAGGCTATGTAGAATTCAACAGATTAGACACACATAAATAATACTCTCAGTAAATATTTATAGTAAACCAAAATCCACCAGTTCTCGAATGTATGTGCGCATATTAACTTAATTTTTTATCAGTCCGTTTAATTTTATGTTGAAAAAAGTTGACCTTCAAAATATATATGGGGCACACCAATATTTAAAAAAAAAAATCCTCGAAAATGGAGCAAACTCTTGAAGGTCGTTTATATTTTAAACTGTTGGCGTTGTTTATTCAGGTGGCCACCATAAACTTTTTGTTTATTCCAACGGATTCAAAGGGATTTGGTTCATTTAAATGGTCGGACATTTAAATGGAATGTTTGAGGGTGGAGAGATTAAATACTCATAGCTCACCTGCCCGTCATAAATTGATCAAAGCTATAAATACTTTTAACTTAATGACTCATAAAATGTTCAAATTATTGTCCACATTTAATGGCAGTATAATTTTCTTTGAAACCCGCTTACGTGATGGAATGGTCTAAAAGCGTCACTCTCACGATGGATGGAATATCGGGGTTCGAATCTCGGTCGGTGGGTTGAGGGTGTTTTTTTCCCTAGATTGTTTTCCATTCTCCCTTCACATAAATGTTGGTACACTTCTCCTAAATTCAATCTTCCTCATACCTAACCCACTGGAGTAATTTGTACATTCGCGTATAGTACGAATGGGTAGTAACTCACGATGCTAAAAAAAACATAGGAATGGTATTTTACAAAAATTTACACATAAGCCTAGATATTGTTTTATGTTAAACCTTGATAATATTTTAGTATAAAGTCATTAATTATTTAATATCTGTTAAAAGTGAAAGCTGCGGATCACGTGGCTTGACGTATGCACACGGTAAATTATATCTAGTGACTTTTATAACTGTGAAATAAGGTTATTCTAATGAAATGATTGTTTACTAGTTTGATAAGGTAATAAAGGTATGATTATAGGTGAAATGTGACCAAATTTGCTTTTCTAGGAAATGGAGAACCATCTGGAAAATTAACTCGACACACCCTACCAGGAGTCGAACCTCAAACTTCTCGTCACCAAAAAACAAGAAAATAAATTCTAGACGTTTGGTCTCATGTGTCCGTCCACGCTGGTAAGAGAATTTAAAATCAAGTTTGTCCAAACATTTTTTTTTTTACATTTATGTTTTATGTAAGCTGCGTTTAACCTGAAAGGTAGCAGTCTTTCCTTGACGCATTATACTATGGCCCTATCGTATAAGCTACGCCATAGTGGAAACGTTCAAGGTAAGTTTGATACCTTCCAGGGTAACCGGAGTGTATATTTTTGGTTCTTTTGTTCGATTAACATCATTGATTTAATGACTTAATCTAAAGAGTAGGGAAGGATAGGGTAGATTATTAAGAAAAATATACCCGCCTCGGTGGCGTAGTTGGCTAACGCGCTAGTCGTGTTGAGCTTGACTGCTGAGGACGGGGAGATCGAGGTTCGAATCTCAGTTGGGTGAACTGTGGGTGTAATTTCCTTAATGGTTTTCCACTCTCCCTTCAATCAAATACAGGTTCACTTCCTTTAATTCAACCCTCCCAATACATTAGCGTAATTAGTACTTAGAGCGTATAACACGAACGGGTAGTAAGACGCGGTGCTAAATAATAAAAATAAAAGTTACGTTGCACCACACAGAATTTCTCTCATTCTTTTGTTTCAGGCTTTCTAGTAAATGTCTCAAGATTAAGATTTATGAAACTAAATAATTTACATTGTTGCATAAACGTTTCACTAAAGAGCATGAATGAAATAATATAAACTGAATTAGAAATATTGAGTAAAGAGGAACATTTGTGTCCATAAAAGATCATAGCGACCAGTTAATGCTTTAAAGAACTCCATAAAAATATAAATATTAATGTATATCACAGAAACTGTTGGTTTTAAAAGCATATTGTCCAAGTAACAATTTTTTTATATTGAATAGTACTACAACCTAACAACTATAAGCTATTTCTTATTTCTAATAGTTGTGGATATATACAAATAATTCCAAATTTTCTGCTGATGTAATGTCCTCTTTTAGTAATTTTAATGGGAAAACGAGAGTTTCCATTTGGTCTGTAATGTCAAGCCATCTTAATTTTTTATTGTTAATCGTTCGAGCGAATTTAGAGAAAATTGATTTTTTTTTCTCTTTTTTGCCTTTCAGTAAACCAACCCTTAAGTTTAGGGTTGTATATATAATTCAAAAACACTCCCTAAGAGGATTAATTTAAATTAACTTAAAAAAAATACCTGGACAGGAGAATCTAACTAATTTAAATTAATTGAAATGTGTGGTCCACTCCATATAGGTAGTGTCGTAATTACAATGATTTGCAGTTTGTGTGCTGATAATCACACACGAGATAGTCTAACCTTAGATACCAAGTTTCAGCCCAATCGGTAAAATTGTTTCAGCTCCAGGCCGGGGTATAGACAGACAGATGATATCACGAAAACACCTTTTTGGGATTCAGGGGGTCGAGAAACGTCGACATTATTTTATACTACTATAAAGCCACACGGCTGACTCATCCCCTCACTGACATTAATGTTTACCCACTTACAGATGAGATAGAAACTTTAAATTTGGTAAACTTATAGCTTCTAGCCTGTAACCAACTGAAAATTTCCAAAAAGTTGAAAATTTTAATTTTTAACCCTCCCAAAAAATACTAAACGTCGGAGAAACTTTAAAGTCGGTGCGGATCTTTCTTTGGAGGTCTCTTGTGGCTAAACGGTAAGACCTACAAAAAAACGGCTCTGGAATTACATTAGTTTACATCCACTTGTAAAGAAAACCCATTGGGAGTTTGGGGCCGGAGCCCTCAATGAGCAAAGATAGTCAAAATTAAGGTCTTAAATATTTTTTTACGATCATAATAGTTCTTTCTCCGAGGGTTCAAGGGGTGGTAAAAATATATGTGCTGGAAAACGTTACTTGAAAACAAAACTCCCTATTAAAACAGTTTGGGTTTTGAACCCAATAGTTCCTTTATTATTTATTTAATAACGAAAATGTGTAGATTTAGCGCCGTTTATTACAAGTTTTTTTTCCCCTGCCCACATTGGTGCGCTCATGGACTTAATGTTGGGATCAAATAGTCTGGCTTTCTGGTAATGTAGAGGTGAGGGTCAGAATCCTGGCGAGTGTATTCCGTTATTATTTTCCAAAATTGTTTCCCATATTTTCTTCACACAAATTCGGGTACTACTTTCCAAATATTCGTTCACATTAGCGTAAAATAACCCTGATGAACAGTAAGACGCGGTGCATAATAAATGGAATAGTTTTTCACTGTCTGTGAAAGTTGTTAAATGGTTCAGTGTCGACAACAGCACGTACTGTCCGTATAATCGCACATTCGAATGCGTTCAACCGTGTCTGAGTGGACAAGCTATGCCACTTTGAAATCAACAAGGTTCGTTCATCCACGGGGGAAAAAAAGCGTCTCTCTGTAAAACATTATTTAGCTTTCTCTTTGAGGGTTGTTTGGCGGAAAATTTTATAGTAGACATCGACTCTATTTACGGTTTAAATAACAATTTGGTTTTAGTTTTACCATATCCTATAAAGAAAGTATTGTAATCGTGAATGTTTTAGATATCGATATTATGATGTATCTAGATTTTTTGTGAGTTATCGAGCTACAAAAAAAATTGGTATTGTGCGGAGACTTTCCCACTCCTTTGCCTAAAAATTAAAATATTTTCTTTAAACACGTAACATATGTGAAACTAAATAATACACATTGGTGCTGAAACATGCGGCTAAAGAGAATAAATGATATAATAACAACTGTTACAGAAACATTTTGAGAAAATAAGTGACAACTCTGTTCACCAAAAAGCATAACGATCGAGTTTCCAACCCTCATTTTTTTTTAAATATACATTTTTTCCAATAGTTCAGAAATAACTGGTATTAGCAAAGGTGTTTTATTTTTAATAGTAATACAACTTTTCAGTGATAAATTATTTCGTATCTCAAATAGTTGTGGAGTTATCAAATTATGAATTGCCATTTTATCTGTAATGTTAAACCATATCTGAATGCAAAATTTAATCAAAATTTTTAGAGCAAAAATGAGAATTTTTTTTTTTTTCTCGCCTATAAGTATATATTTAATATATTTAGCACCGCGTCTTACTACCCGTTCGGGTTATACGCTTTAAATACTAATTACTCTAATGGATTAGGAATTGGGAAGGTTGAATTAGAGGAAGTAACCCGCATTTGCGTGGAGGGAGAGTGGAAAACCATTTAAGAAACCCCTCACTACACCTGATCGGGATTCAAACCCTGATACATCTGTCATAGGCAGTTTAGTCTACTTTGTGAGTGATGCCTTAGACCATAATGCCACCGGATCAGGCGTATTTCTTTTAAATGTGTTCCCACTTTCCCTACACTCAACTATGGGTACATTTCTTTTAATTTTAACCTTCCTTATTCTAAAACCAATATTGTTTGAAACGAATAGCCTGAACGGGTTGTAAGACGTGGTGATTTGTTAATTCTAGGTCTAGTGAGGCNAGCATTTTTCTCTTCGAGAGGTGCGAGGAATTTAAAAGTAGGCCATACAATTCAGTCTGTCCACACGTCTAAAAATTAAACGTTTAGATGTATTTCAAAATTGATATTTAGATATAATAAGGTCATAGTTTGAGAATAAATCGGGATATTCATTCGATACCTAGAGTTAAGGGTGGTTTAATTATTACTTTTTGTTTTTAGCTCAAAATCTGTTTAAAATGAACTCGATATTTAGTTCGCGTATCCACTGATTCGCTGATTGATTTATTAAACTTGATTTTATATGTGATTAATTTCCTTGTTAACTCAGTTTCAATTGCCAAATTGTCTAAGGCGTCACTCTCTTGTTAAAGTGACCTACTTATGACGGAGAGATTGGGGTTCGAATCTCGGTCGGGTCTAATGAGGATGGCATTTACTAAATGGTTTTCCACTCTCAGTCCAAGTAAATTTGAGTAAGATGCGGTGATGATAATAATAATGATAATAATAATAATAATAATATTTAGCACCACGTCTTACTACCCGTTCGGGTTATACGCTTTAAGTACTAATTACGCTAATGTATTAGGTACTGGTAAGGTTGAATTAGAGGAAGTGAACCCGCATTTGCGTGGAGGGAGAGTGGAAAACCATTTAGGAAAAACCACTCCCGTTAACCCGACCGAGATTCGAATCGATCTCCCCGTCCTCAGCAGTCGAGCTCAACACGACATAAGCGCGTTAGCCGACTACGCCGCCGAGGCGGGTCGGTGATAAAACAAGAAACTCGGCTTGATTGTTTGTTAGTATGTTTAATGGAGGAGAACTGGGTTGTCCCTAATTACCTTTAAAAAAACTCGATTTTTTGACTTGGGTGCACAAATAAAGCTTTTATGATTTTTTCCAGAAGGAAAAGGTTACTTCAATTGAATGCCACTTTTAATAAGATCAAGATTAATTTTATCAGCTCTTTTATTTTCTTACGTGAAATGATGTGAGACTTTTTGCGCCACTTTTCACAAGATGAATCGGTTAATTTATATAAAATGGTAATAACTTTTGAATAGAGAAAGTATTGTAATAACAGTGATGAATTAAAGGCTGGAGGCTGGATGTTGCGTTTGTTCAAGATTTAAGTTAGTTTATAAGTCACGTTCAGATATATACTGTCAGTTCAAATAAATTAAAATGAAAAAAATATATATATTCCTGGGGTTACAGCTAAAATATATTTTGTACAAACTGTAAAGTCAGATCATATTTAGTAATATTATACTGACGAGTTATCTTGATTTTAATTCTACATATAAAATTAACAGTAGTTTAATTATTACTAATTTTTGAAAAATACAAAATAGTTTGATCATGGCTTTAGCAATTTCTGTTCAAAATGCTTAGCTAGAAAGTGTTTTAGATCATAAATGATACGTGATTTTAGGGCAAAAATTCATTTAAGGGTAGTTTAATTATTGCATATTATTTAATATTCTAAACTGTTCAAAAATAGATCAAACTAATTTTTATAGTTTACTGATAACAAATCTATGAACATTTTGTTATAAATCACAATAAATTAAGAAAGTGTGTGAGATGGTGTCATAGCATTTATTTATTCAAATTCAGAAGTGTTCAGTTGACCTACTTGTGTCGATTGGTCTAAGTCATCACATTCTAAGGCGGGATATTCGGACATTATCCAACCCCCATTCGACCTGAATTGCTTGTTACTCGTATACCAGTTGACACCCGAGGCTGGACAAATTAACGGCTCTTATATTATTATTATTATTATTATTATTATTATCATTATTAGCACCGCGTCTTACTACTCATTCAGGTTATACGCACTTACGCTAATGTGTAATGGTAGGGTAATTGTGAGATGAAATGAGGTGAAGGAAGGGTTTGGTAATCAGATAAATCTGTGCCGGGACCCAGGATTGAACCCCTGATCCCCAACACAGAAGTCCGACACCTTACCCCGAGACCGCCAGGTCACCGACATTAGTAGATAGAAGAAGGGAGATTAAAACAACACTGACGGTTATATTGGTTTCAAATGTTACATTATGTATTCACTCACAGTTTTCTGCTTCATCATTCCCGCCAAGTTTAATTGCTTTAGATTTGTATAGAGCAGGACTGAGCAATTTTAATTTAGTTATTTTTTTGCTTGAAGGCTGCATTGAGAATTTAAATATAATAACAGGCCACCAAATAAAATATGATTTTTAGTTAGATGCAATTTTTTTATATTAAAAAATATAAAAAACATAAAGGTAGACAATATCAAAATATTATGTTAGTGATCCTTCAATCACTTAATGAGATGAATGCAAGTTTTCATATATTTCGTCATTTCTTTAGTGCCAGGTGTAAATTTAGTAGATTAGAATTTTAAAACTGTTCGTAAATAAATTCATCGGTAATGCTTGACTGTAAAGAGTATTTATTGATATTATAGAAAATGGTTAATCCAAAAATAACCATGCATTTTTTTCGAGCAATATCTTAAAATGCTTGTGAATTTGTCAGAAGTAAAAATAAAATAAAAAATACGACACCACAATTCTCTTTGGATTACACTGCAGATCTATCAACACAAGTTGAAGTTCACTTGTTGATATGAGTTGAATATAAATCATATATACTTCCATAAGAATATATTTTTTTTAATTCTGGTGTATTTATTAATAATTTTGTTTTCTTAGATGAATAGCTCTAGCTAACAGACCACATAAAAATACGTAAAGGGCAGTACGTGGGCTACGTGCCGTAACTATCCCAAAGCTGGTAATATAAATAATAAACTTATTCATCATATTCTGAAAATTGAAAAATAACACGGGAATCGAACCCGGGACATTTAACTTAGTACATCTATGCTTTAACCCCTGAGCTATCCAGGAATCTTCCCGTACCCAGGGTCATTATTCACTCATATCTCAAGGCAGAGTCCATGAAGGACGTGCGGAAATCATCGGCTACAAATGTGTGATTTTATTAAGATCACGAGCTATCAGATAAAGCAGCCACCTTCACCTCGGAATTGGCTTATTGCTGTCACTTTTACAATTATTATAATTTTAAGGGATCGCATATTTAAGAATCAAATAGACGAAACTATTATTTATGCTTTTTATTGAGGAATTCTTCATCAAGTTATCATATTCTGAAAATTGAAAAATGACTCTGCCTTAAAATATAAGTAAAGAATGACCTTAAGTACGGGACGATTCCTGGATATCTCAGCGGTTAGAGTACTGGCGTATTAAGCCAAAGGTCCCGGGTTTCATTTCCTGTGCCCTGGTGTCATTTTTAAATTTTCAGAATATGATATTTTAATGGAGAATTCCTCCATAACAAGCATAAATAATATCGTCGGCTATTTGATTCTTATTCGTTATAGGCAACAATTTAATGTTTACCTGTTGCTATTTTTATCAGATAGAAAGTTTATTTTCATTGAAAAACTTTCACTTGTCGTTGACCAAGATGTTTTTTTTTTTTAACTTCGTGACTTTTTTTTCCCCCTCCATTAAGTTTCTGGAATAAGTTTTTCTAGGTGCGTTCCATAGAATAATAAGAGGAAGTAAAGTTTGTTAGTTGAATCTGATCCTTTGTCAGGTTATTTATCTTCCTTACAACTTTCTCAACAACGCGATAAATGATCAAATTACCTTTGCCAAATATTTTCTCTTGCAATTTGGGTGGAACGATATATAAAAAAAAAAGAATGAAGTTTGATGACGACGAAAAGATAGAATCTCGTATTTTATTTTGGCACTCAATAAACTCTTGAAGATGTTTGTGACACTTTTATTACTACAGAGGTCAAATTGACTACTTGCTCCTCAACTGATATAAGAGAGTCTTTTATTACTACAGAGGTCAAATTGACTACTTGCTCCTCAACCGATATAAAAGAGTCTTTTGCATGCTATTACAATAAAATAAACCTACTTAGGTTAAGGATGTTTATTACATCCTATCCGCTATTGTGGTCGCATGGTCAAAGATGTCACTCTCACCATAGACTTGACCGCCGATGATTGGGAGATCAAGGTTCAAATTAATAATAATAATAAAATTTAGCACCGCGTCTTACTACCCGTTTGGGTTATACGCTTTAAGTACTAATTAATATAATGGGTTAGGAATTGGGAAGGTTGAATTAGAGGAAGTGAACCCGCATTTGCGTGGAGGGAGAGTGGAAAACCATTTAGGAACCCCCCCCCCCCCNNACCCGACCGAGATTCGAACCTCGATCTCCCCGTCCTCAGCAGTCGAGCTCAACACTACAAGCGCGTTAGCCAACTACGCCACCGAGGCGGGTAAGGTTCAAATTCCTAGTCGGTTATACTGAGGGTGGTTTTTCTTAGATGGTTTTCCACTCTACCTTCATCTTTCATGCAAATGTGGATACACTTCTTCTAAATCAAACTTTAATCATTCTTAACACATTAGCGTAATTAGTACCTATACGTATAGCCCGAACGGGTAACAATACGGGGTGTTAAACGGAAAAAAAATTATTAATTAATTACAGTATATTTTTTCCTAAACACATCCCACTGTCACTTAAAGAATGAAACGTGTTTAATCGTTAATGAAAATCTGACACAGTAAAGTGATAAATGGTAGGTTCCTTCACACCATTTATTTCGCCACATATTTGAACTTTTAGTGCCGAGCCGCTCAGTTGACAACGGTTTTTTTTTTTTAATCTTTCTACACCCCGTTTCTCATGTACTTGTCTAAACCACGTGAGAACGAAATTAAAAGTGTGTGCGGGCTGTATCTGACTAGACTGTTTCACGGAGCGCATCCTTTTTTTTTTTTACCACCCATGTCATAGCGTGAACTCTTTCCCCCTTCCTTCTTTCAGAAAGAAGATACATACCTCACGAATATAGTCCGTTCACGGTAAGTTCGGCATTTTCTGATGGATAAATTAATTACTAAGAAACTAAAGACTTTGTATGTATACTTTAAAATACATACCTGTATTATTATATTTATTATATATATCTTACTATCACTAAACTGTACATATATAAATAAATACGTATATTATATTTTCCCTTCATAGAAGAAGATTAATCACGAAATAAATGATATATTCACGGTAAATTTTTTTCCTGAGAATTTGTTTATTTTGTCACCGAGTCTTACTAACCATTCAGAAATAACCATATGAGCTAATTACTTTAATGTGCTATGGATATATAATGTTGAATTTATAGTAAATGTTCCTGCATTTGCGTGCAGGTGAAGTAGAAATATACTTAGGAGAAACACTCTCAATACACCCGGCTGGGATTCGAACCCCAATCCATTTACTGAAATAATGACGCATTGGCTTAGAACATCTAACTGGATTTTTAAAACGTTTCTTTATTGTGGTTTTTCCTGTATTAACGCGATTATATAGTTGGTCTTGATAAAATAATATAATTTAATCAACGCTAAATTATGACTGTTTTTATATCTAATATAGATATCGGAAATCATTACCAAGAACTACAACAAGAATATAATCCAAACCACTATTTGCCTAGGACTATCTAGCTAAAATGTTGAAAGGCTATTATACAGAATGCTCGGAAACTCATAGCCAAAACTGCACATAAAGCTTGTATGAACCAAAAGTAATACAAAGTCCTCGTACACTTACATCCAGAAAACTATGATAATACCATTAAATTGTGTTCAAAGTTTCGGTGCACAACGCCGGGAGAGCAAAGCTGGCAAACACTTTCTGTAACATAATACCATTAATGATGACCATCAGAATTAATTCGCATTTCTAGATGGACTGGTATGTTGTTTACTATGATATTTTCTGATGTCGTGCTCCAAGATGTCGAGGTGTGCAGTGCCGTGCGCCTAGCTCCTATGCAACTTGTTGTACACGCATGCTCGAACAGCTTTGATCTCCAGGCGCTATACACCGAAACTTTAGACACAATTTAATGGTGTTAGCAGAGTTTTCCGAATGTAAGTGGACAGGTATTTAGTATTACTTCTGGTTCAAACAAACTATATGCGTAGTTTGGGCTGTGAGTTTCCAAACATCCTGTATATAATCTAAATCAAACTTTACTCTATTCTTCTGCCATATGCTTTCAGAATCATATTTGTTCAAACAAAAGTCACATGACACAGGACTGTTTCGACATCAATATCTCAATTAAAAAAAAAAAAAGGGGGGAATATGACTATCTGATCTCATGCGTTTCGTATATTATGATTATATTCAAAAGCAACTAGGGTCAAACTAGTGACTTCCATTAAAATCGATTGACTTTACAAGCCTTTGAGTCACAGCAATGCGCTTAAACTCACTTTTCATAATATTGTTTGGGGCTGATACAGTGTGTTTAGTAAGACGCATTCATGAGTGTAGTTGAATGTGTTGTTTGTAAAAAGGAGCTAAGTCCATTGCTGTTAATTCTGATATAGTCAGTAAACACTTAATAAAATAATTATTATGTTAATAAATTACAGTTTATGTGAAGATTTTATATTTGACTATAACTAAAGAAGACTTTTTTTTAAATAAGATTTACCAGGAAAACCTACAGAATAAAATCAAATAAATTTGTAGGACTTATCTCGTTTTGCCAATTGAATTGAAAAGTGAGTTTGTGTAAAGACACTTGATAAATATATTAATTTATTTCCTTACATTTACAAATAAATTTGTAATTGATAAAATGGTTAAATCTTCGTTTTTACTCCCCTCTCCTTATTGTATATGTATTTTATATTCTATGATGACGACATGTTTTGGTGAATTCTACAACATCTTCAATTCTTATCTGTATTAAAGAAGACCGATTTGCACTTCATACTATTGGAATGTTGTGAAAAAAAATTCTAGTGAGATGATAAACAATGGCAATTATTACTTCCCTTTATTTCCAAATAGGCATGAACATAATTAGATTAAATTTATATATTTAATGCCAATACAAATATTCATGGGTGATCTCTAAACTATTTTAACCGTTAAAGTACTATCCCATAATTTTTTTTAATTTCTTTTTAATCTTATAGACAATAGTAATAATGTGATACAATCAAATAAAATGTGCTAGTTTTTTGTATTATTGTTCTTATTTATGTAATGCCATTTGCCTATATTTTGACGACTCGCGGTATTTATCTTTTGTTGGGGCATGCCAGTATGGACTTGTAGGAGAGAGAGCGGGTATCCATTTAGTAAATAACACCCTCAGTACGCCCTACTGGGATTGAACCACGATCTCAGCAGTCTAGTCAAATGCGAGATTAGCGCCTTTGACCATGCGGTCATCAAATCAGGTCATATATCAACGCAAATACGCTTAAACTTACTCTAATTACAACCTTATTCATCCCTAACCCATTAGCGTAATTAGTACATAAGCGTATAACCCGAACAGGTTGTAAGACACGGTGTCGTATATATGTATGTATGTGTACGAATTTGAATTAATTAAATTAAGGTAAATTTTAATAGGATTATTTTAAAAGTAATGAATTAAATTTAGGAGAATTTTATAACACATTTACATTATAAAGTTTTAAAATTAGTTCATAATAATTTTAATCAATTAAATTAAAGTAAATTTTAGGCTCGCTCTGTATATGTATATATATAGACTAAGCCTAAGAGAGAACGACGAATTTAAACGTGAATTTAAATTACAACATGATCCATTTGAGTGCTGACTGGCGCGTAGTGGAATATGTTTAGCTCTTTTAGATAAATCGGATGAAAATATATAGAATAAAAAAAAAGTCTACTCCAAAATGATTATAGTCAAAGAGTGATGTAGAATTAGTTGAAATAATAACTTTTCAAAGGGAAATCATCTCTTTGTATATTTATCTAAATATGATGTAAAAATGTTAAAATATAATTTCCATAGAAAATTAAGGTTACGGTGGAAAATTATTAAAGTCACAATAAATATATTTTCCAGGGTATAAACTTTTATACAAAGACCTCATAAGGACCCCAGAAAATCCTTTTTTAAACTAATTTTAAAAATATATGACAGAGGCCTCTGTTAACCATAATCCAAAGCTTATTTGAACGGTGTCATGATTGTCTAACAGATGGCAGCACTAACTCAATTTATGTTAAAATTTGACTTTCTCGCTTTTTTTCCTTTGTGTCCTTTAAATATATTGGTGCCCATTTAATTATTATGAAATTTTTAAAGTGCTCTCGTTGGAAAAAGTTTGGGAACTTTTGCTCTGTGTTTTATTGCTTGTAATAATCCAACCGACTTAGTCACGTATTAAATATTTTTACTAGAGCTTTAATTTATATGAATTATTGCATAATTCAACCGGTTGAGTCACGTATTATATATTTCCACTAAAGCTTTTAAAGGTAAGAGCTATTGGAAATATTCAGACGTTAAGTGTTTATAGAAAAAACAAACAAAAATATGAGTTTGCTAATTAAATAGCTGAGTAAGAATTGAGAGATATACTGAAGTTTGCTTACATTTGAAATAACAAATACTCTGAACTTTAAAGTTAAGAAAATATTAGCTAGACGAATTGAATCATGATATTAATGGCCTTATATATTAAACCCGAAAAGTAAAAAAAAACCTTCTTGANAACCTTCTTGATTTTGGTTATGTTCATAACTCTATTTTTTTACTATTAATCAGAGCAGTTTAGTTGAAAAAAAATCCTTGTACAAGAAAATAATAAATATTATGGTTTACAATATAATAACGATTTCTTCCAATATAAATAAATACACAACAAAAATATATTTTTTAGATAAAATTATTGAAAAACTAATAAAACTGATTAATTCATATGTAAAATATTTGTATTTAAATAAACATTTCTGCACCATTGAGTTGAGGATAATATTAATGAATATCATTTCTGCGTTTGAGTTCCAAACTAGCGTATTGAGGGTGAATTACTTCTAAATATTTTTTTCCCCACTCTCCTATGGTTGCGGTTACATTTATTTGAAATTCTACTTTTATCACCACCGTTAATGTAAATAATAGACGGATATATGGGACGGGTAACAAGACGCATTGAAAAATATGTTTAAAATGTATACACCAGTGTCACCCGCCTCAGTGGCGTAATTGGCTAACGCGCTAGTCGTGTTGAGCTCGACCGCCAAGGACGGGGAGATCGAGGTTCAAATCTCGGTCGGGTGAACTGGGGGTTGATTTTCCTAAATGGTTTTCCACTCTGCCTCCACGCAAGTGCGGGTTCACTTTCTCTAATTCAACCTTCCCAATTCCCAATCAATTAGCGTAATTAGTACTTAAAGCGTATAACCCAAACGGGTAGTAAGACGCGGTGCTAGATAATAATCATACACCAGTGTGGTGTAAGGGAGTGTTGCCAGGGTAAGCAAAGCTTGTGATAAAGCTGTACCTGTGATATGTTCTCCCCCACACTGTCCTCCATTTGACCAATCATACAAAGGTGTATTTAGTGGGTTGCCAGGGTAACCAGAGCTTATGATAAAACTGTACCTGTGATATTTTCTCCCCCACACTGTCCCCCATTTGACCAATCATACGAAGGTGTATTTAGTGTGTTGATAGGGTAACCAGAGCTTATGTTAAAGCTGTACCTATGACATATTCTCCCCCATTCGACCAATCATGTATAGGCTCTCCTTTACATACCTCCAAGGTAAATCTCTTTCCGTTGGTGACTTCACAATTAGGGTCAGTTTCATAGTTAAATTTAGTACGCTTCAAGTTCGGTGCTACACTAAGTTCATGACGACACCTACCTATAAACTCGAATGGAATGGGCCAGTTTCCTATGCGAGAACGGCCCATTCCATTCTGGTTTAGGGGTGGGTGTCGTCATGTACTTAGTGTAGCGCCGCACTCGAGGCGTACTAAATTTGACTATGAAACTGGCCCTTAGTGTTTTATTGAGTAATGAGAACATATCAGAGATACAGTTTGGACTAACTCTACTTACCCTGGTGACATCCCACGACGCACCACTGTGAAAACCCCTAAGCTAACATAATAATATAACCCACACCAGTAGCCACGTGATTAAAGACCACGATCACTTAGTATGATTTGCCTGTGTTTGAATCCCGGAAGGTGTAAGCTAAGTGTTTGTTCCTCAACTAAAATGCGGATATACTTCATCAAGGCCATATAGCATTCCATTTGTGACATGCGGATAGCCTGGACAAAAGCCCACCCCACATTGCACCCAGGTCAAGCGCAACAGAGGAGACACTTTGGACCACGGTTAGACAAAGCGCATGAGCACTTTAGGAAACTATGTAAATTCCATTCACGGTAAGAATTGACTTCTGAAAGGCCTTTTTCCCTACCATAAATCTACTATATAGTAGGATATTGGTAGGAAAAAAGACCTTTCAGAGAGTAATTCCTACCGTGAATGGAGTATAGCTCCTGCATCTGGTTGTAGTAGGCGTACCGTTTATCTGTGTCCGATACATCGGAATCACGCAGTTTACGAACTGCTCATTTTTCTTCACTCTCAATAGGTTTCTGGGCGCATAATTATCGCCCTTTGATGTCATTTCCAACCAAATGATGAGCTTCATCAAACCGAATACGATTCAGGTCGTTAAGATTCTCCAAGAACTTTGTCTGCAACTTCCGACGATAGCATAAATTCACCTTTTTTTTAGCGCCACGTCTTACTAACCGTTCGGGTTATATGCTTAAGTACTAATCAAGCTAATGAATTAATAATTGGGAAGGTTGAATTTAAAGGAAGTGAATCCGCATCTGCGTGGATGGAGAGTGAAAACCCATTTAGGTAAATCCATCCCCAGTTCACCTGTCCGAGATTCGAACCTCACTCTCCCCATCCTCGGCAGTCAAGCTCAACACTAAACTAGAGCGATAGTCAGTTACGCCACCGAGATGGGTCTCTTTTTATTCGTATATTCAATTTGTCTAAATATTGTTCGTACTTTTTTTTTACCAACAGAGTATAGTTAAACTAAGCAGAAGCTCATGTAATTTTTAATGTTTTAATTTATTTTAAGTATTTAGGGTGAACGTTCTGAACCTACAGATCAGGGGTCCCCAACCTATGGCACCCGCCGAGCCTTTTGCGCCTGCCCGTCACTTTTTGACCACAGCTAGAAAGTTCTTGACTAATAACTTTAATCTGTCACTTTTCCCACAAAAATCAAATTTGTGTTTATCTCCAAGTATGTTTTTCTGAAGAAGTTGGTGATTGAAAGTTCCCCCCCCCC
>CABEEJ010001569.1:61782-73390 GCA_901482245.1 Timema douglasi
AAATAGACTATAAAACATTATGATTGATTGATATTACATTTTTCTCTTCAATGTCTGATTATTTAATGGAACACGCCCGATTATAAACATGGAATAAAATATTATCAGTAGATATGTAACGTCGTAAGCTCTTCCAAATTAAATAAATAAATAAATCACTTGGCAAGTAACGAGGGAAATTTTTCTAACGTGGATGTTGTATTAATTTCATGATGAATGTGAATTTTGGGTCTCCCTTCTTAACTTCGGTATATCTTTGTCATGGGTTGAAATACGACGAGAAATATAGTTTCACAGACGACACGATTTGGCGTAAAATAACAGCGTTTCTAGGAGTGAAAGTAGAATCTCAGGGTTGGGAACGTTGTTTGGAAAAAGGGGGGTTGGGGGGGGGGTAATAATGGAGAAGGGGGAGGGGAGGAGGGTATGTACATGAATTTATCTTGAGAACCTTCTGGATTCGTACAGAAGACGCAAATGTAAAATCGAGACAACTCTCACCTGTCTGTGATAGCTATTTTATAATAAGACGTTTAATACAAATACTGTCAATAATTTAATTTTATGCTTAGTCATAAAAAGGTTGTCTTACGTTTTTTTCCCCTCTACTGAGTCTTTGTAAGCCTTCGGGTTATTAGCGTGCGTTAATAAAGAAGATACAATTTTATAAGAAATATTCCTGCATTTGCAGAGAGGGAGAGTGGGAAATAGTTTGGGGAAAAATATTTGGTAGATCTGACTGGGACTCAAACCCCGATCTCTCTGTCACTGGTAATCCAGTCTAACATGAAGAGGGGCGCGTTAGATCATGTGACAACTGATACGGGAAAGTATATTTCTACCTGTTCGGGTCATCCGATATTGGGTAGAGATGAGGAAGGAATCATTTTAAAGGAAATGCACTGTGCATCTAACTGCACGGAGAAAACGTGGGATACTATTAAGGGGGGGGGGGAAACCCCGTACATTGATCAGAAATTTAAAACTCAATCTTTTATAAATTAATATTGTATGATATTGGAGATTAGTCCGTGTGCCCATCAATGCGGGGTATGAAAAGTTTAATTCAAATAAGACTCCCTCCCCATCATTGTCTGGATCAGGGGATAAAAAGCCAATTTAGTTGTAAAACTACCCCAAGTCTATCTAATCTAACCGGGCTCGTAAGACGCTGTGCTAAAGATGGCTATTCAACTCAATGCCCCATAAACAATGTCGATAATGTCATACTTAATTAAGTAGTGGGATTTTTTTTTCAAATTATGACGACAGCTATCACAAAATCATCTGTGAAATAGACACTAAAAAAAATTACGCTTATTCACATGGATATCGTGTTTATTCTTGAAACAAACACGTAGGTCTGTATTTTCTCAAATTAAAAATATATATTTATTATTATTATTATTAGCACCACGTCTTACTACCCGTTCGGGTTATACGCAAATATATATTTAAAAATTACATTTAACAAGAACCACTTGGATCAATTTTGTTTTCCCTCTCAACAAAGAGGTTTCACTTCTGTTTGATGGAAAAGGAAATTGCTTTTCAATTGGTTACCGTAAGATATGATTCCTTAGTACAAAGCAAACTGGATCGGACACATCCTTAGGAGGAACCGCCCTCTGCACGACTTCATAGAACGGAAAGAAAGACTCAAGATAAAGGAAGATTAAAATATTGGATGACTTGAAGGAAATTAAAAACATTCTGGGAGATGAATGAGGCAGAGGACAGGGCGCATTGACGGTCCAAGCTCACTGAGAAAAGGAATGGATAATAATAATAATAATTATTATTATTATTAGCCCCGCGTTTTACTACCCGTTCGGGTTACACGCACTTACGCTAATGTGTAATGGTAGGGTGATTGTGATATGAAATTGAGGAGCTACAGTTTAACATGGGATCCGAACCATGGTGGGAGGCCTGGCATTCCACACATTCACAAGATGTCTTGTCAGAGGTGAAGGAAGGGTTAGGCAATCAGATAAATCTGTGCCGGGGCCGAGGATTGAACCCCGGGACCCTTGGCATAGAAGTCTGACACCTTACCCGGTCACAAAAAAGGGGGGGAGATGAAGCTGTAGTAAGACAGAACATATAGTAATAACAATAATAATAAAACTCTATCTCTTCTGAGCATGCGTATGTATCTAAACATCGCTAAACTTGGGCATGTGCCAAATTACACACAATTTTTCCTGATAGGTACGGTACTTGTTTTACAAACAATCTTTTAGAACTCGATCACATGATAGTAGCTAACTTATAATGAATTATATATTGAAGTATGGACGAAAACTTTACCCGCATGTTCGAAGCCTAACAAAAAAAACTTCATTGTAAACTCCTTCCAAAACTTTTCCGCGTCTCCTAAGCTTGAATGGAGTTAACTGATTTTTGTGCCCACGTTTTTCAGTCTCGTTGATGAATATGGAAGAGGAACACACAGGATAAGTGAGAAGGGAGCTGGAAATAGTGTGAGTTAAATCATAGAAGTGTGAAAGAGACCATTGTACAGATATACTTAATGCTACTAGACAACGCATCGAGTCTACGGCTAAGGGACGGCCAGACCGGGCGAGCGAGCGACTAAAATATAAAATATAACACATTGGTTGTAATGAGAGGTGGCCAGACTGGAGCGAGCGACTAAAATATAAAATATAACACATTGGTTGTAATGAGAGGTGGCCAGACTGGGCGAGCGAGTGACTAAAATATAAAATATAACTCATTGGTTGTAATGAGAGGTGGCCAGACTGGGCGAGCGAGCGACTAAAATATAACACATTGGTTGTAATGAGAGGTGGCCATACTGGGCGAGCGAGCGACTAAAATATAAAATAGAACACATTGGTTGGAATGAGAGTTGGCCAGACTGGAGCGCGCTCGACCCGGTACAGTCTAGTTTACAGGCGCTAGTCAATATTATTGTATGTTGGTTTATTGAGTGCAAGGATATATATAAAAGTAAAATTGATATATTCTGAAAATTGAAAAATGACACCTGGACACGGGAATAGAACCCGGGACTTTCGGCTTAGTACGCCAATGCTGTTACCACTGAGCTATCCAGGATTCGTCCCGTGCCCATGGTCATTCTTCACTCTTCACTCATAGTTTAAGGCAGAGTCTGTGATGGACGTGCGGATGTCGTCAGCTTATAAACATGTGATTATATAAGATCACAGCCATCCACGACTCGGAGATTGGCAATTATTGCAGCCATTTTGACAATTATATTATAATTGTACGGGAATGCATATTAATTAATCAAATAGCCGAAGCTATCATTATGCATTTTAGTTGAGGATAACACCATCAAGATATCATATTCTGAAAAATTGATATGTTAAAATACTTAAATATTATAATCAAAGTAGGCCTTTACAAATAAGAATCGCCATTAGCGTGGAGAGAGGATGGGAAAACCACAACAATAAATCACTTGTCAAAAACCACCCTCAGTTCACTGAGTCAAGATTCGAACCCTTGCCTCCTCGTCAACAACTATCGAGAGCTATCTGCTAATCACGTGCTCGCTCACTGGTCTTTATGGGGGAACAAACCCTTACACGGGGTTAACATGCACTGCGGACCAGATTCTTGTTTAATGACATCACGGTATGTTATAATACAAAGTTAATATTTGTTGTTGCATATGGGAATAAAAGGAATTGAACTATTAAATTTTACCATAAAAGTAAATTTATTTTAAATGTCTCGTTGTTTCATCGACCTTTAAAGAAGGTATGAAATGTACACAGGCACTTTACATTCGACTTTTTTAGTAAACTGACCCGCCTCGGTGGCGTAGTTGGTTAACGCGCTAGTTATGTTGAGCTTGACTGCTGAGGACGGGGAGATCGAGGTTCGAATCTCGGTTGGGTGAACTGGGGGTGGTTTTTCCTAAATGGTTTTACGCTTTCCCTCCAGAAAAATGCGGGTTCCCTTCCTCTAATTCAACATTCCCAATTCCTAATCCATTAGCGTAATTAGTACTTAAAGCGTATAGCGAACGTTATAGCGAACGGGTAGTAAGACGCAGTGCTAAATAATAATAATTTAGTTAACTACAGTCCAATTTTTATTTGAAGATGCATATCTTAAAATATAATAGTTACTAGATATATGTTCACGTATTCATACATCAAGTCATGAAATATTCATCTGTCTCTTTTGATGGATATTATCAAAATCTATAAAAAATAACACCGATAAAGTAGTAAAATGTTATCAATGTTGGCACACAAAAAAAAATTGTTTGTATTTTCTAATTTTTTTAAATGTTTTAAAAAAGCTATATGGTTTAATTAAATTATAATTTTCTGCTACGTCTCTTTCAACTTAGATAACGTAATGACTGTTGAGAAAAGTTGAAAATGCGGCGGGATTGACAGGCGAAGTCTAGGGGTAATAATTCCGTAGTCGACAAACACGCAGACACGACTGTAATCAACGATATTGCCGCGAAAAGCACTCTTGGTACATACTTGACGTCTTACTATTCAAGCATGCCATAAAACGGTTTTATTCCCCCACACAGTGTGGGTTTCGTCACGTGATTTACATTTCTGCAACATAATATCAGAACTTCTGAGAACCTAAACTATTGTTTTATTCATCTCGTGTAATAATATGTGTTCATACTCAAAAACCAAACTTATAATAGATACTAGAATAATATTTATTTTACTAAAGCCAGATAAAAAATTGTTCATAAAATAAATATAATTTTGATTTATGTTTATCCATTTGTCTGTTCAGTGCAGTTCATAGTCTGGAGACGTTGATTTACTTAATTAGATAAATAAATAAGTTACTTTGTTGTAATGTAGTCATTTCAGTTACAGCTTGAGTCATACTAACTTTTTTTTCTATAGCATTTGAGGTTTTGCACACCCCTAATGGTATGTCTCTCGATTATATTCTAGCTCAATGCGTTCTTGTAAATGTGCGTCAATAAAATGAGCTCAACTGCCCAAATTACCCTTGCAACCCACATTTAAAAAATATATATCTCATGAAAGAGTAGATTGAAGTCTAAATGTCTTTAAATTTGGATTTAATTGAACTTCATCTTGATTTTAAATAAAATGTAAGACACAATCGTACCAAAAGTGGAAGTAAGCAATCGTGTTCCTAAAGTCATAGATGTGCTGGGGGTCCGGGGTTCAATCCTCTGTCCCGGCCTATATTTATCTGATTACCAAACCCTTCCTTCACCTCTGGCAAGACATCTTGTGTATGTGTGGAATGCCAGGCCTCCACCGTGGTTCGGATTCCACGTTAAACTGTAGGTCCTTCATTTCATCTCACAATCACCCTACCATTACACATTAGCGTAAGTGCGTATAACCCTAACGGGTAGTAAGACGCGGTGCTAATAATAATAATAATAATGTCGTAGGGCAGGGGTATCCAATCATTCTTGCTCGCGTACATCCACATAAAATTTCTCTTTTAACTTCATACTCCACATACTATATAATCTACATATAACATAAATAGAATAGATTACATCCAAAATACTGTATTAAATAATAAGACTTATATGAGAAATATACAGTGTATATGTATATATAGTGTATGTATATAAATTTAACATACCCCTTAAAATGTCTTCGCCTACCCCAGTTTGAATACCACTACGATAAAACAAGTAATCAAGTAAACACCTAAAGGTAGGATTAAAGAGGACATGAGGAAAAAACAGTGATTTGGCAGTTTTCAAGGCAAAACTTTTTTTTTTTTTGCCAAAATTAATAAAATATTGGTGACCTGATGGTCTAGGGGTAAGGTGTCAGACTTCTGTGCTGGCGGCCGGGGTTCATTCCTCAGTCCCGGCACAGATTTATCTGATTACCAAACCCTTCCTTCACCTCTGACAAGACATCTTGTGAATGTGTGGAATGCCAGGACCTCCACCGTGGTTCGGATACCACGTTAAACTGTAGGTCCTCCGTTTCATCTCACAATCACCCTACCAATACACATTAGCGTAAGTGCGTATAGCCCGATTGGGTAGTAAGACGCGGTGCTAATAATAATAATAATAATAATAACATAGAGTTTAATTTTTCTTCACGTGTTAATGTCAACAGTTCCTGAATATTTGTCACGATCATGGCGATATTATCTAACAAACTTTTTAAATTAAGAGAAAGACTTATCGTTAAACTCCAGGGCACCTTTGATGGATATTCAAGAAATTTTAACTACACCATGTGAAGAAAATTAAACTTTATGTTTGTACTTGAACAATATTTTAGTTATTTTGGCTATAAAAAATGTTTGTTGTCATAAAAACTGCAACAACACTGGCCTTTCTTTTTTGCGTCCTCTTACAACCCATATTAATATCATCAGAAAAGGTCTGATATATTCTTCTCTATTTGGTCCTCTTCGAATTTTATTATAACCCAACTGGCATACGTTCTAAAGTTCAAACAAAACCTCCAGATACAAACAATTCGTGAAGCTAGAGTAGTGTGATAATATAAAATAATAAGTCGAGGGACCTTTTCATATCGCCCAGTAACACGAAAATTATTGATATAGTTATTTATTTATCACCGCGTCTCACTAATCGTTCGGGTTATACGCTTAAGTACTAATTACTCTAATGTGTTAGGAATCAGGAAGTTTGAGTTTAAAGGAAGTGAAACCGCATTCGCGTGGATGGGAGAGAGTAAAACTCGTTTAGGGGAAAACCACCCCCAGTTCACCCGACCGACATTCGAACCTCGATCTCCCCCCTCTTCGGTAGTCTAGCTCAACACGAAACTAGCTCTTTATCAAACTACGCCCCCGAGGCTGGTGATTGGTATAGTTGTTATCAGAGATAATTTTTCATCTAGACGTTATTCCCCCCCCTCCTTTCATTTTGACCTCCTCTGCCCCTCTTCCTTCTCCACTTCCCCTCTTCCGTGGCGGGAAGCGGGCCTGCATGAAGCTTAGGGCATTTTCCAATAATTTAATTAAACTCGAATAAAATTCCCTCCCTTACTTTCCTCAGTTAAAATATCCATCTACATATAATTTACCCTCAAACCTATAATTTTTTTTACTACCCTGGGGGTGCCTTTTATTATTTTTATGCTACAAGTTCTATATAAAGAATAATTTACTGTAGTATAAGTTTATATAGGGTCTGTTTTGTTTCAATCTTACCAATAATCTTATTTTACACGTATACACTAAATTGTTTCTTTTTTCTTTTTTCATTATTTCTTTATGTCACAAGAACTATTAAGTAGAGGGTGGCTTGGGTCACACATTAATTGATCGGCAAAAAAAAACATTGGCAGCTAAATTTGTTGCCAAGAAATTTGTTAGCTAAAACTAAATTATCATTTATCTAAATTAACAATTTCTACCCTAATCTAACCTATTTTTTTCACCCCCCCACGTGTTAATACCCGTTTGGAATATACGTGTTTTAATTACAACAATGAGGTATGAGGGAATAAGGTATAATTTATAGGAAATGCACATGCAATCATGTGATGGAAGAGTGAGAAACAATTTAGGATAAAAAAAACTCAAAATACACCTGATCAAATTTTGAACCCTGGAGAGCTTATTTGGAAAAAAAAGTCATATATGACGAGACTTACACCTTAGTACACATTTATACTGGAATGGGTGGTATTCTTATAATATATATAGTGGGAAGAGCAGATAACAGCAAGTGTGTGAGTGAGAGGAGAAGAATAGAAGTAATAAAGGTGGAAGGACAAAGGAGGCATCTTATTAAACCGGCACGGCCACATAATGTAAACATTTAGTAATGCTAATGAGTAATGTCTAATGATCAAGTAGTTTAAGACACATTGACACTTAGTTTCAATTAACGAAGGGGTCTTGGCTTGAGTCCCGGATTGGTTAACAGGCGGTCGTTTTATTCGTGTAATTTTCTCATCATCTTTTAATTTACTCTGCTACCTTTATCATCCTTACACTCTTATAGTAAGTAGTTAATAACCGGCAAAACCTTAATAGCCTTCAAAATAAAAGCATCGCTTGATTATAATGGTGGGTTACCTGGTAGTCTAGGGGTAAGGTGTCAGACTTCTGTGCTGGGGGTCCGGGGTTCAATCCTCGGTCCCGGCACAGATTTATCTGATTACCAAACCCTTCCTTCACCTCTGACAAGACGTCTTGTGAATGTGGGGAATGCCAGGCCTCCACCGTGGTTCGGATCCCACGTTAAACTGTAGGTCCTTCATTTCATCTCGCAATCACCCTACCATTATACATTACCTCAAGTGCGTAGTAAGACGTGGTGCTAATAATAATAATAATAATATCATGGCTGAGATTGTGTGGTTATTTCTAAATGTTTATTTTACCTTTACACCAAGAAAATATGGGTACATTTACTACAGATTCTACCTCTTTCACCTATATTATGTAAATATAGGGATAGCAAGCTAGACACGGTGCTCATTAAAAAATAGATATCACTCTAGTAAAATATAGTGCGTATATCTTGAAGGCTTTTCTTATGAAAATTGGACCTAAGCTCTCAAATTCCAGTTAAATTAAGTTTTAGAATTGAAATTATTAAAATGGGTAGTTTTCATTAAATCCACTACTATCTTTTTTCATTTAATCTAATTCAAGGCACTGGATTGTAGGTCTACAGGTGTTCTTGTGACCTTGAAGATATTATAACGTCATATTTGACCTATTTAAACTCTTTTTAGAGTTAAAAATACATTTCTATAAATAAATAATTTAATTTTAATATAAGGTTGGCTTTTAAAAATAGTTGAAATGATCAATGTTAAGGAATCAAAGTTAAAATTAAATAATTTGGAACCGAGAAAATAGGGATTTTCTATCAAATCTTATTTTAACATATTATTTACTTGAATTTTAAAGCTTTGGTATTAACATATTAATCGGATTTTAATTGTTTGGTTAACATTAGAAATGGTATGGAATATATTCAAAACTGTTTTGTTTTAGAACAATGGTTGACCAAGTTAGTGGGAATTTTTCACACAAAAATACAGTCAAAACAACTATTAAATTAAACATAACTATAAAATGGTGTATGAACGACAGAATCATATTTGTGTAAAATCATTTAGTATCGATAATTATTTTTCACATGACCTTTTGATGAAACTAAACAACGTCGACCTATAATTTGTATGGGTATTTTGTGACATTAAAAATATTAGTAGTCCCTGTAGACTTAATTAAGTTTGAACAGTAGCATTTTAAATAAAGCTTTACTCAACTTGTACGATACACATCGCCACATCTCGTATTGCTCTAATAACCTACAGGGGGCAAAGTGGGGGGGNAAAAATCTCAAATAAAGCGACCCCCCCCCCCTCCCCCCTAAGAACGACAAAACAAGGCAATTTCCTCTTGGTGAGACCTTGTCATTTATCAAGCTTGTAAACAGCGTGTTAAGTTGATCTCTTAACTCTTTGATATATCGACTCTAATGAGGGAGGGCCACTCTCGTGGAATACGAGATCTCGGGCTGTTCAGTGGCGCCTTCGAGCGACTGGGGCTCGAAACAAAAAGAGAACCTTGGAATAAGAGCGGTGAAGATAACTTGCGGTAAACTTGTCAAAAAAGAGAAAGAAAAAAAACTCATCGATGTGAATATCAAAGCTCGAATCTCGGCCGGGTATGTTGAGTTTAATTTTATTTTTAAATGGTTCTCCATTCTCCCTCCAATAAAATGTACATCTTTCATGTTGTATGTGTATTGGCTCATATGTGCAGAAATTATTTTACCATGGAAACCATGATTCGTGTATGGTTGTACATCGCTAAATAAAATATTATTTCTCTTTGGTTAAATTATTAATATTAGCACCGTGTCTTACTATCCGTTCGGTTTATACGCACTTACGCTAATGTGTAATGGTAGGGTGATTGTGAGATGAAATGGAGGACCTACAGTTTATCTGTGCCGGGACCGAGGATTGAACCCCGGCCGCCAGCACAGAAGTCTGACACCTTACCCCTAGACCGCCAGGTCACCTCTTTGGTTAAAAATCATAACTAAATTAAGTGTTTTGATACAACAAATATATAGAGAGCTGGGAGAGAGGTAATTTTAAAGTTATCTTCTTTGTTTGAAGGGGAAACATATGCACGTTTTGCTTAAAATTAAAACAGAAAGATCATAACTCATGTAAGGTTATAGCCTTCAAATATAAGTACCAATAAAAAGATTTTGAATTAGTTTTAGCGCGATAATCCGCATACTTTTCCGTTACAACGATCCGCTACATTAAGTACCAACTTCAAGAAAACCTCGTGGCTTCTATTGAGAAACACCATTGTCAATTTATTGTTTTAATTCGGTCAATCTCCCTTCAAATATCAGACACAATCTGGCAACACTGTCGCGTCTATGTTGCCAATAGCTCCTTTTTACCCCAACGTATCACCTTCTTACAAAATTGAACGAAGAAATTTCGCAACAGTTAACCGAGAGTGAGAGAGAGCGAAGTTAAAGGCCTTCCTCCAAAATACATGCAGTTCCTTCAGAGGCGATAGTTCAGTGCGATGTACTTCGAAATTTAAATTTATTTTTCTCGTTAAGGTATTCAGGGCTATATCCCTTTCTACTTGTTCCGTGGCGTGGGGAGGCGAGGAATCTAACGACGTCATTACCGGAAGATCGTCATCTGTCCCCTCGACTGTAATTACACCGGAGGAACTATCTCCACTTGTTTGATCTCCCCCAGAAGACCTACATCCGTTCTCCGTCGAAGCAGTGACCGGTTGCTTACACCCGTGACCGAACTCGAGACGATAGTTTCACTTACACTGGAGTCCAATCTTCATTAGAAAAGGACTTTACAAAACTAAAACGTTTGTTTTTTGTGACAAATATTGATACACTTTACTACAAACTACTGACTGAGCGTAGCGAGGCTTTGTCTTAACTTTAATTTAGCATTTCGTCTGTCTGTATTTTCGGATGTTTGTTCCGGGATAACTGTAAAATTCGTTGACTAATTTAAACATAATTTGACAGGCGCATTCCTTGAACCCAAGCCGATCGATGTAGGTACATAGTTTTACAACCCGTGTATCCAAATCATTATTATTATTAGCGCTGCGTCTTACTACCCGTTCGGGTTGTACGCACTTACGCTAATGTGTAATGGTAGGGTGATTGTGAGATGAAATGAAGGACCTACAGTTTAACGTGGGATCCGAACCACGGTGGAGGCCTGTCATTCCCCACATTCACAAAATGTCTTGTCAGAGGTGAAGGAAGGGTTTGGTAATCAGATAAATCTTTGCCGGGACCGAGGATTGAACCCCGGACGCCAGCACAGAGGTCTGACACTTTACCCCTAGATCGCCAGGTCACCTTTTATTTAGTTAGTTAAAATACACGTCATTTGAGAAAGAAAAATTTAAAAACTACGAAGATACAATATTATTGAACAAATGAGAGAAAAGGCCTTTAAAAGAAAAACTCAAAAGGTCGCAGATACCTCATCTTTGCTTTAGACCATTCGGCCACTGAAGCTGAGAGTAAAACTCAGAAAAGGTTATATGCGAATAACTTGTTCTGGAAGTAAAGGTTGGTGGGTAGGGGGGGGGG
>CABEEJ010001569.1:77313-105900 GCA_901482245.1 Timema douglasi
ATATTATTATTATTATTATTAGCACCGCGTCTTACTACCCGTTCGGGTTATACGCACTTACGCTAATGTGTAATGGTAGGGTGATTGTGAGATGAAATGAAGGACCTACAGTTTAACGTGGAATCCGAACCACGGTGGAGGCCTGGCATTCCCCACATTCACAAGATGTCTTGTCAGAGGTGAAGGAAGGGTTTGGTAATCAGATAAATCTGTGCTGGGACCGGGAATTGAACCCCGGCCGCCAGCTCAGAAGTCTGACACCTTACCCCTAGACCGCCAGGTCACCGTAAACTTATTATACCTTTCATGATTAACGAAGTATACATATATAGTGATAGCGTAAGCTTTTTATATACCTTAAAAACCATATTATATATATATATAGGGTGACCTGGCGGTCTAGGGGTAAGGTGTCAGACTTCTATGCTGGCGGCCGGGGTTCAATCCCAGGTCCCGGCAAAGATTTATCTGATTACCAAACCCTTCCTTCACCTCTGACAAGACATCTTGTGAATGTGAGGAATGTCAGGCCTCCACCGTGGTTCGGATTCCACGTTAAACTGTAGGTCCTTCATTTCATCTCACAATCACCCTACCATTACACATTAGCGTAAGTGCGTATAACCCGAACGGGTAGTAAGACGCGGTGCTAATAATAATAATAATAATATATATATATATATAAAGAGGGGTAGGGAGAGATATAAAAGTGTCAGAAAAAGGGAGAGAGAAAGAAAGGGTGAAAGAGACGGGGAGAGAGGAACGAGAACGAAGGAAAGAGAAAGAGTAATTTTTAAATACAAATAAAGCACCCGGGTCATCACTGTCTGGAACCTACTGATTATAGAAAGTACATATATTTTCATCGAGATGTGCCTTATATTATTTCAACCTATGGATGAATCAATTTCAAAGTGAACTCCTTGAAGGAGGCAACACAATAGAAACTCAATTTGTTTTGTAAAAAAAACCTTTCCTGTCTTTTCTGCCCTTGGAAGGTTGGCTACTGTTTCTGTAGTCAGTCTAAGTTTCAGTTACATACTTCTTAACAACAACAACAACAACAACATTGAAAAGAAATTACGTTTAGGATAGTCTCATATTGATTTGTTAGCGACAAACTTTTAGGGAAAAGTTTATGTCGTCGTAACGAAGGCCAATTTAACAAAACAACATTTTCTTGTTAGTTAAGAATGTATTTTATATTATAATGAGAAGCTATGAAAAAAACCCATTATATGATACAATTTAATTTTTATATTTGAAATATTCCAGGAAAATAAATGTATTCATAACTTGATGTGTTTCATTATTTATTGAAAAAATTAAACGTAATATTTTTTTTTTGTATCACCGCGTCTAACTACCTGTTAAGGTTATACGCATGTATTCTAATTACTTTGGTATGGAAAGGGATGAGTAAGGAAGCATTTTAAAGGTAGTCTACCCGCATTTGCGTGGAAGGAGAGTGGGAAATCATTTAGGAAAAATTATCCTCATTAGACCCGACTGGAATTCGAACCCCTATCTCCCCGTCATCAGCAGACCAGTCCAACACAAGAGTTACGCCTTAGACCATTCCACCAGTGTATCGGGTAAAATAAAGGTTAGATTTTGTTTTTTTTATTATTATTTAGATAGGAAAATAATTTTATAATGTACCACCATTATCAATATTGTTTTATTTATATTTGTAAAATGTTTCAAAAGTGAATTTTTTTTTTTTAAATTGACGTATGTTTACATTAATATTGTTTTAGTGTTTGTTTATTTATACCCGTCTCGGTGGCGTAGTTGTCTAACGCGCTTGTCGTGTTGAGCTCGACTGCTGAGGACGGGAATATCGAGGTTCGAATCTCGGTCGGGTGAACTGGGGGTGGTTTTTCCTAAATGGTTTTCCACTCTCCCTCCACGCAAATGCGGGTTCACTTCCTCTAATTAAACCTTCCCAATTCCTAATCAATTAGAGTAATTAGTACTTAAAGCGTATAACCCGAACGGGTAGTAAGACGCGGTGCTAATAATAATGATAATTTAAAACACTCGAGTAAATTCTGTTCTCAATTTTCAGTAGACATGGGAATCAAGATATATCCATGAGGGTGAGACGGCTCTTAAACCCTTTATATATATATATACATGCATATATATAAACTAACCCTGCGAAGGTAAACATTTCCCCCTTTTAGTGCGTTTGGCAACACTCTAGAGAGGCTTGTACAAAATTAAAGAAAGCAAGAAACTTTAATGGATCTACAACAACTTTTCATTAGAAAGACTCATAAGGGGAGATGTTTTTTTTTCCTTTCTCTCGCTCCCAACTTTAATGGGCGTGTTTTATAAGTGTTTACAGTCCAAAGGTGGGGTAGTGGCTTGGAGGGGGAGGGGGGAGGAGGAGGCTGATGTTGACTTTTCGAGGGATGTAATGTTCGTATGTCGGGGAAAGAAGAACATTTTTAAAAGCGATGACATTGTACACACTATCGCGATGAGAAGTTTAATTATCACTTGTGATTTATTATAAGGACCAATTTGTAAAGAATGAGTCTTGGGGTGTGCATAATTTAAAAAAAAAATTTAGGGTCACATTTTGATCATCAGTTAATCATCAAGTCATTTTATCACGTCACACGCTACTGAACAGGTTTTTTTTATTAATTCATTCCCAAACGTTCTGCGACAAAAGGTGCAGTACATTCAAAGTGAAATTTATATTTGGCTATCAAACCTTTTTATAAAATTACACACCCGCCTCGGTGGCGTAGTTGGCTAACGCGCTTGTCGTGTTGAGCTCGACTGCTGAGGATGGGAAGATCGAGGTTCGAATCTCGGTCGGGTGAACTAAGGGTGGTTTTCCCTAAATGGTTTTCCACTCTCTCTCTCCACGCAAATGCGGGTTCACTTCCTCTAATCCAACCTTCCCAATTCCTCATCCATTAGAGTAATTAGTACTTAAAGCGTATAACCCGAACGGGTAGTAAGACGTGGTGCTAATAATAATAATTTAATAAGGTAGGGATGAGGAGGAAAACATTTTAGAGGTAATTTATTCACATTTGTATGAAACGGGAGTGGGAAACTAGTTATGAAAAAAAAAATGCCTCAGTAGACCTGACTGGGATTCTAACCCCGACCTCCCCATCATAAGCAGGCCAGTCTAACATGAGACTGACGCCTTATGCCACTAAGCCACTGAAGAGGGTACGCGTGATTTAAAATTAATTATGGACAGGGGTGAATTCATAATTATTTTTTGAGGGTAGTGGGGTTAGGGGGCATTAAATGTGGAGTGTAGAATACCTCTTGGGGGCGAGGAGATTGGAATTCATCGTTCTTCCTGGAAATTTTGTAAGAATTAAGCCTTAAAAGTGATGTTTCAAGGCCATCTTGTGTTCAAAGAAATAATATATAAAATAATAGGTCCTATCGTACTATGAAGGAGTTAGTTGTTACCAGGAGCCGAATGTTGAGGACACGTAATTATTTTTATTTTCTTTCATCACAAACAATGCTCATAAGTACAAAAGCTCTGTTCATGATACCATGCTTGTGGAAACGGTTTTTATAAGTACAATTTTGATAACCTCTTTTTGTCATGTTGGATTTTTAAGTAATATTTTCTTGGTTTTCGTCCTTTATAGGTAATTTGAGGCATTTTCTAATAAGTCTTTAGAATTAATGTTTTCTAAGTATATTTTTAAATACTATCACTGTTTCATAAATTCATCAATACTCAAACATAAATTTAGTCAATTTAAACAATGGTTGGTTGTAAAATAATAATATTTAGCACCGCGTCTTACTACCAGTTCGGGTTATACGCTTTAAGTACTAATTACACTAATGAATTAGGAATTGGGAAGGTTGAATTAGAGGAAGTGAACCCGCATTTGCGTGGAGGGAGAGTGGAAAACAATTTTAGGAAAAACCACCCCCAATTCACCCGACCGAGATTCGAACCTCGATCTCCTCGTCCTCAGCAGTCGAGCTCAACACGACAAGCTCGTTAGCCAACTACGCCACCGAGGCGGGTTTGGGTGTAAAATACACATTCCTGGTGAGACACTGTAACTAAACTGTAGAGGGTTGCTTTGGGAAGGGGTAGCTATTCCTTCTGTAGCAGATATTTGCACATCAATATTGTATTTAGTAGAGAGAGGTATTTTATTCGTTAAAGGTTTTCCATTGCATTTAGTTACTATTTGTATCTTTGTCATTTTTTTAAATTTCCAGCTTATTTTATAGGTCCTTTTTTCCCTTTAACTGAAATGATGTCCTTAAGTTTTTATTGCATTCCTCTTGTTTGGATCTTTCACCGGACACGCAGTCCATTGTCTTCGCAGGTGGATCGCTCCTCAGGATAGCGTCAAGACGCGCGGGAGGGTGAGGAACACGGGGGTTGGATCTAATTCTTGGGCCCATAGCCGGCCGCCTTGAATGCGTCTCGCACCCGATGCAACTCTTCTGACGTGAGAGGCTGTAGCGGTCTCCTGCAAGGCCCCCCGTAGAGACCCACGTAGTCTAGAGCTGCCTTCATGGCCGGTACCCCTAACTCCCTCGTCACCTGAGAACAACAGCTTACAATCAAGAAACAAAGCTTGACAACAGTCTGATCGTCACAGGAAGGGACTCACTCGTGCTGACCACATGACACCCTCTATCCTCATATGTTGGCACTGTCTTCGCTAAAAGACAAGCGGCCACGCGGATGGTATGGCTCGATGACAGACTGACGCCATGAAGTTTGTCAGTACAGTGATATTTTACAGGTATTGATTGAAAGATAGTAGAGTTTGTCAGTACAGTGATATTTTACAGGTATTGATTGAAAGATAGTAGAGTTTGTCAGTACAGTGATATTTTACAGGTATTGATTGAAAGATAGTAGAGTTTGTCAGTACAGTGATATTTTACAGGTATTGATTGAAAGATAGTAGAGTTTGAAGGTCACTTTTTAAATGTGAAGTTGAAGTCAAAGTTAAGATTATTTTGTTTTCACAAAAACCCTATTTTTAATGTTTTAACTAACCTTTAAAAGCATATAGGTAAAGATAAAAGTTTGGAGGAAAAAACAAAGCACACTTTATGATTTTATGGTAACACAATGAATGTATAAATGCTTACGTTATAGATGTGATTTAATCATTAGTCGGTGTTAAATTCTGTTTTGTAGCTGTTCTAGAAATAAGTATATGTTGAAATAATATTATATCTCGTTTAGTTAGACATTTCAAATAGATTTATACCATTTAGTATTTTTCTTCTTACGTCAAAATATGTTGTAGATGTAGCACCACGTCTTATTACCCGCTCAAGTTATACTCTTATAAACTATTTACGCTAATAGTTTTAGGGATTATGAAGTCTATATTTTATGAAGTTTACCCATATTTGCATGGAAGGAGAGTATAAAACCATTTTGTAAACACTCCCTCTATTACAACCGACCTAGATTCGACTCTACGTCACCGTAAGTCTAATGTACTGCGAGAGTAGCACTTTAGACCACGTGACCACCGAAGAGGGTGTGAAGGTTATTGGAGTGTCAAAGTTGAAAAGAAGGAATTTGACCTTCGACTTCGAATCAGAAGCTTCACACACCCTTATTGATACAATCTATCAAAAGTGACAGCTGCTGATAACATGATTTGACGTATGAATACTTGTGATTATATCCAATAATATTTCTAGCTGTCAGATAATGTTCTTATGAAAATAATTGGGCTATACCCGTTAGGGTTCAATTAAGTTACAGCTCTTAGAATATAATCCAACATTAAACCCCACGAAAATTTGGTTTAAAACAAGAGGCCAACTAAGGTTAGTAACATATAAAGAATTTCAAAAACTTGGCAACGTTTAATTCCTCTTTTCCTATAGTTTTATTTATTTCTTTATGGTATTTAACAGACACTTTCTGTACCGATTTATTATATCAGAAGACGAGAATTTCTATGAGCAAGAGTGAAAGAGCTACCAATTTTATCGGGAAAGCTATTTTCACATACCTTACAGGGTTATTTTACACGTGTCACACTCGACATGGGACCGACAGCCTTACTTCCCCTCCAAAGGAAGTTGTGCAACGGATTTTTATCGCTCAAGAAAAATTCTTCAACCCTGTTTGGGTTTGATCCCACGAACATCAGGTCCCGAGGTGAGCATTCTACCTCAATGTAACATAGGTCAACTCTTTCTCAGATATATATCAAAATCAAAAAGCCCGTTCTGTAAGGCTTTATTTCTTACCAGAACTATACTGAATAGTAATATTTTTGCTATGATAAAAGGCCTTTCAAAATAGACTTCCTGCTTAAATCAGGGTGCATCATTTAGTCACAAAAAATAATGATGACCAGCTCTACTTGTCATATATTTCGAACTAACTAACTCCCTCACTGGTTATTTCGTGATATATACTATTATTATTTTTTACACAAGTTTTTCTATTGAATTAAGTATCAAAACATTCCCCCGTATGTATCCCATCACAGTTAATTTATTTCCCTCCAGCTGATTATTTCGTTTTAGTTGCCATCATTATTTAAAGAGGTGAGCTGGCGGTCTAGGGGGTAAGGTGTCAGACTTCTGTGCTGGCGGCCGGGGTTCAATCCTCGGTCCCGGCAAAGATTTATCTGATTACCAAACCCTTCCTTCACCTCTGACAAGACATCTTGTGAATGTGAGGAATGCCAGGCCTCCACCGTGGTTCGGATTCCACGTTAAACTGTAGGTCCTTCATTTCATCTCACAATCACCCTAACATTACACATTAGCGTAAGTGTGTACAAACCGAACGGGTAGTAAGACGCGGTGATGATGATGATAATAATAATAATAATAATACATTATTTCAAGACATGTTTCTCTTTTGAGCTAAATACTGGAACATCAGCCGTGTGCATGGTGTAATCACAGTCTCACTGGCTCATTGGTCCAATGCAAGTTTCCCTACTGAATTAGTCACTAAAACATTTCCCTTGTGTTTGGGACATTACAGTTTATTTCTCTTTCTCCCTTTGATCAAGAGTGTGTGTGTGTGTGTGTGTGTGTGTCTCTCACCAGCGAGTTGGGCGTCACCAGATTATGATGGAGTCGCACGGCCTCTTTCAGACGTGACTCTTGAAACAGTTGATACACCTGACAAACCTCTTCTCCCAGTATGTTGGCAAGACCGTTGATTCCGCCAGTACAACCTTTAAACAAATAGGGTTTCCTTATTTAGGGTGCATTTTATGAACAGAGCTATTATATCAGAGCTCGCTTCGGTACTTGGATGGTTTAAGGTAGTGGTTCCCAACCTAGGGGGACGTGAATCACTTCCAAGGGGGCTTGTAACAGTTCGGAAGTAACGTTAGATATGATATACCTATTGAAGATATTCTTTTATTTAAATCCCTTTTATAAAGTATTATTATTATTAGCAGCACCGCGTCTTACTACCCGTTCGGGTTGTACGCACTTACGCTAATGTGTAATGGTAGGGTGATTGTGAGATGAAATGGAGGACCTACAGTTTAACGTGGAATCCAAACCACGGTGGAGGCCTGGCATTCCCCACATTCACAAGATGTCTTGTCAGAGGTGAAGGAAGGGTTTGGTAATCAGATAAATCTGTGCCGGGACCGAGGATTGAACCCCGGACCCCCAGCACAGAAGTCTGACACCTTACCCCTAGACCCCCAGCTCACCTTTCCCGAAGTAATTAAAATAAATATTTCTTATGGCACTGGCAACACAGCCTACCAGTTTAATTAAATTCAGTAACTAGTAAAAAAAAATGTGCACGTACGTGTTTATTTTGAAGCTCGCAAACCTCTGATTCGCACCCCCAATTCTCATCTTCATCCTCCCCCTTCAAGTCACAGGTTTAAAAACTGGTTAGACCAAAGAAGCCTTTACACCAGAAAAAATACATGCTGGAGCCCTCATAGTATTTATTACACACATATCATGAGCATTAAATATTGACAGTTAAATTTTACAAGTAGAAAAATATACAACAAACGGAAAATCAAACATGCACTGTACCTTTGGTACAGTAGCTCTATGGCTTCTTTGGTGCTGACTGACAGCTAACAGCTGACGGCTTTGAAAAGTTACCAGACCGAATTATGTATCCCTACGCCCAACCATATGATCTGCAAAAACATGTGTTTAGCAACTGTCACTTCTGACGGTCAAAATTTAGGTATATACCTAAATGTTGACTGTCAAGAAGTCAGCTGTGAGCTGTCAGTCAGCACCAAAGAAGTCATGGGGCTACTATAAATGTCCTCTATTCATATCCTAAATACTGATGCTATTTTGTAGGACAAAAAAAAACCAATAAAGAATAATGTTATAAAATTGCCTCGTGGAGCCTGAGATAAATTGGTGGAACCCGAGGGCTCCTCAGAGCAGAGTTTGAAGAACATTATTCCAAGCTACCACTGCAGTCGCGTGATACAGCACAAAATATTCAACTCTGACTCGCAAGAAAATTAAAATACTGTCGATCTGGAAGTTGAAATTGATTTGTGGTGTGCTCTTGTCAAACATGAAACCTAATATTCAGGAGCTGATGATAAAAAAACAGAACTGTGACAACCATCACGCCATTCTTGTCGGTCGGTTATTCCTACCATTATCCTGCCGGTATTATATCGAATTTTTGTATAATATAAAGAAATGACTAGAAATAACTAAACATTTGTTAATAGATAATCTCAAAATGGGGGAGTGTGGGTGGGAAATTGATTATCTATCAAGAAGGGGTGGGTTTTACTATCCCCTCCTTATAAAAAAAGAAAATATACTACATGCACCATTACTTATTAATAAAAATACTATAATATACAGAAATATATTATTATTATTATTATTATTATTAGCACCGCGTCTTACTACCCGTTCGGGTTATACGCACTTACGCTAATGTGTAATGGTAGGGTGATTGTGAGATGAAATGAAGGACCTACAGTTTAACGTGGGATCCGAACCACGGTGGAGGCCTGGCATTCCTCACATTCACAATATGTCTTGTCAGAGGTGAAGGAAGGGTTTGGTAATCAGTACAGAAATGTAAATAATTAGTGGATATAGGTTTATACAGATGTGAATGCAGAGTTTACATAACTTACTAATATAATGATGAAACAAATAACACAGTTATTATATTTATTAATTACTGTTTTAGCTGCATATAAATATCATGTTCTTTAAATTGAAATTACACCTGGACACGAGACCCGATTTCGATTCCCATATCCAGGCGTCATTTTTCAATTCAATTAATATAATAATGAGTTTTCATTGCAACTATTTTCACTTCCCCTTTAAAACAAACACAATGCTACCAAGGGAAATCTATTTTTATACATTAACAATCTTTTATTTAACTACATTATATTTTTTTGTAAAGTATATTTACTCCTTTTTTAAACTAGAAAAACATGAAACAAAAGTCTGGAATTTTATCATGAAAATTTTACGTTTTATTACGTTGTATGCTTAAAAAATATATATTATTAAATATCTGGTTTAGTAACAAAGTGGTGGTCTAGGGGGTAAGGTGTCAAACTTATGTGCTGGGGGTCCGGGATTCAATCCTCGGTCCTGGCATAGATTTATCTGATTACCAAACCCTTCCTCCACCTCTGACAGACATATTGTGAATGTGAGGAATGCCAGGCCTCCACCGGGGTTCGGATTCCATGTTAAACTGTAGGTCCTCCATTTCATCTCACAATCACCCTACCATTACACATGAGCGTAAGTGCGTTTAACCCAAACGGGTAGTAAAATGAGGTGCTTATAATAATAGTAACTAAGCTTATTCTTGCTCATTAGTGAAGGTATTATTCTTTATATACCTGTTTTATATTTTATTAGTCCACTAATTAATAAGTTAGCTTCCATACCGATTAACAGAGCAGGTAGAAGAAATCCTGTCGAACCTGCGACCACTTGAAAGCTCAAATGCTTGGTATTTTTCACTACAGTCGCCATCTTGGTAATCTGGAATATTTAAAAATTTTACATAAAAAACTTAACTTGCTATGACGAACTAAATTACATCAATGTAACTAGGTTCAAGCTTATACAAACACGAGAATAAAAATTAGTTTATTTGTATTTATGTAGGTTTGTGAATTGGTGTGGACAATATTAGCTCTCATTATTCACATAGGATGTGTTTGATAATACTTATTTATTCATAGAAACCTTTCAAAGCTGGTAGAAGCTGAGAAAAAAGTCGAAAAGTTCTCATCCGCCATCTTGAAAACAATAGTTGGCGTAAATTTTAACTAATCTGTATGTTAACCGGACGACAGAGTTATGTCTATTCTGTATTTAAGCACAAACAGTGAAGTGTTTTTGGCATAAAAGGTAACAGTTGAGAAACAGGCCAAAAAGTAATGTTTTGTGGCCACCATCTTGAAAAATATTTGAGGAAGTAAATTTTTATTAGCTTATACATAACCGGCTGTCCGAGCAATGCTCTTGCAAAGTTTCAACACAATCGGTTTATTGTTGTGTTTTTTTCGTGAAAGCGTATGAGACAAACATCAACCCGATTTATACATTAGTAGGATTTAATGGAACTAATTAATTATTTTGACTTTGGTGGTAAAGATTTATGCAACCTACTTAACCTTGAAAGGTAAAAAATCCTACCTTGACTAATTACAGAACGACCCCATCTGGAAAGATGCAACATTAATTTTAATTTAGAAATGAAATACTTACTAAATGAATTTTAATTTATGTAAAGTCAATAAGTCATGTGATCCACGATTATCATTTTTCATGAATAAAATCAACACATAAGAAATAATACTAATAGTATAGTAATACACTATTTATGTTGACCACAAAAAAATGTTAAGACTATTTTCTAAATTTTAATTCCTACTATAATTCTACCATGATTGAATCAACTAAGTAGGTTTGATACCTTTAAAACCAAACGAAGGCTATAATACTAAAACAGCCACTTTCCCTAACCAAACTCCAGATCATTAATTTATCACTTAATTGAATGTATAAGTATTATGATGATTTTTTACCCGCCTCAATGGCGTAGTTGGCTAACGCGCTTGTCGTGTTGAGCTCGACTGCTGAGGACGGGGAGATCGAGGTTCGAATCTCGGTCGGGTGGACCGGGGGTGGTTTTTCCTAAATGGTTTTCCACTCTCCCTCCACGCAAATGCGGGTTCACTTCCTCTCATCCAACCTTCCCAATTCCTAATCCATTAGAGTAGCTAGTACTTAAAGCGTATAAGCCGAACGGGTAGTAAGACGCGGTGCTAAATATTATTATTATGATTTCCATTATATCAGATAATGTTAACATTTATATATTATTATATTTTCTATGGAAATTTAAGAACTCATATGATAAAGTATAACATGTTTACCATGTTTTTCAATAATCACGATTCGTAGGGAAAATGAAAATATATATTTGATACTATGATCCGTAAAAAAGTGGATTCTATTCATCTTGAATATTTTTTAATAGCCATGACAATACAATTAAATAGTATGGAAAGATATATAAATATAAAATACTATTCCAAGTTAAATAATGTATGATGTGTGTATTCGAACGTATAATTGGCAGTAAAGTTGGTGGAATCGAATAGAGTTCAATCGCGGCCCTATATTTCCTTCCATTATTACTTCACCTTGAAGTATAGCAGCTATTAATATTTTATAATGATACGTTCCTCTTTATGTGTGACCTTGAAAGGTTAAGTTCCGTCACAGATGACGCGTTTAGATAGTTACGTCATTTATCAATATCGCTCTCTCTCTCCCTTTCTCACTTACCCGTCAACGTGTTATAAAACAGCTTCTTCCTTTTTTAAAAAAATCAAACAACAACATTTTCTTTTCCAAATTTACGTATAAGACAAGGTTTACATATACATATGTGGGATTCACTTCAGGACAGGGTAGACAGAAACAAACGAAAAAGTTATTATAAACATGTGTTCCATTTGACCATGTTTCTGAGTTATAGTAATGTTGAACTCTAGTAATGTGGAGCTGCTGAACATTATGAGAAGCGCTCAAAAGGGCCACATTCGGCCTGAATGCAAGCTTTCAGTCATCGTTTCGTAGACTTAACTCCATTAGATTTTTATTTTGAAGGGCTACTTGAATCCAATTGTTTATTCAACACCCATTGCCATGTTGGGAATGCCAGGACTCCACCGTGGTTCGGATTCCACGTTAAACTGTAGGTCCTCCATTTCATCTCACAATCACCCTACCATTACACATTAGCGTAAGTGCGTATAACCCGAACGGGTAGTAAGACGCGGTGCTAATAAAAAAAAAAGGAAAAAAAACACCCATTGCCAGAATTTAAATAATTTGTCAACATATACAAGAAAGCTGCCAATGAATCCGATAAACCGCGCGGGTATGTTTGATAGAGTGTGGAAAAAAACGCTGATATATTCACGAAAAATTCCTCCCCAACCTAATCCCTTGTATAAACCTCTCTCTCTCAGCGTCAGAGAAACTTTCACCTTCAAAACCCGACCGTGCCAAAATCTTGACTATTCCAAACTACTACCGTCTGATACTCGACGGTTGCACAGCTGATTCCTCAATTACTAGAAATCCGAAAAGAAGCTCATCACCTCAGGGCTCGACTCCAAACATCACCACGTGTTCCGCCGCGCCGACCCTCGACCCTTCTAAGATAAAACCAATCATATACGTCGCTGCTCATACTGTAACGAATACATTCCCACGCTTCTGATTGAGACCCACTGATCAGCTTCTTCACGAAATATCGCCTCATCGAGAAGGAAACAACGGACCAAAGAGACCATCAGGAGTGAGGGAGCTCCCCCAGCAGGATAACGACCTAACAACCAAAACCCCTTCTCCCCTTTTCGCCAGAACTTCATAAATATTAGAACTCAAGAAAGCTAGCATTGTCAGCAGACATAAATACCGCCACCAATAAAAAAAACAATTGAATAGCATCCTAAATGGTTTTTCACTTTCCCTCAATGCAAATGCTGTTACAACTCATTTAAATTCAATCTTTCCCATCCCTAACAGATGAGAGTAATTAGTACATAATGATAATTATAATGATGTGTTGTAATAATAATAAAACAAAGTAAAATAATATTTAGCACCGCGTCTTACTACCCGTTCGGGTTATACGCTTTAAGTACTGATTACTCTAATAAATTAGTAATTGGGAAGCTTAAATTAGAGGAAGTTAACCCGCATTTGCGTGGAGGGAGAGTGGGAAATCACTTAGGAAAAACCTCCCCCAGTTCACCCGACCGAGATTAGAACCTCGATCTCCCCGTCCTCAGCAGTCGAGCTCAACACGACAAGCGCGTTAGCCAACTACGCCACCGAGGCGGGTAACAAAGTAAAATGTTTTCACTGTTAAACACAAACAAAATATTTGTGTTCTCTTAGAATTCCATTCTACCGGAATCTTACTTAAACACATTTTTACAAACTTTTTTTATAAGCACTGATTTCCACCAACTAGTTAAACTTCCTTCTGCCTAAACCCGGCTGAAGTCTGCTGCCACTGTTAGGTAACTGCACCAACCCTTACAAAAGAGAGAAAGCGAATGGATGAGAGAGAGAGATGGGAAACTAGTCAGGAACACAGCTTATCCTCATTAGACCACAGCGATCTTGGCGGCTCGAATTGACGGCCCACCCTCCCAGCCTTGCGGGAGTGAGGGGGGNGGGGGGGAGTGTTCACCGACAAACTTGAGTGGTGACACTCCAACAGTGGCGTAACCACCGGGGGGGAAGAGGAGATTCACGACCCACTCTTGACTCAAGAGTATTTTTATTTAAATTTTAGCATAGCATTTTTTTTTATCATCCGTTTGGGTTATACTCATATGTACTAGCTAAGTGAATGTGTTAAGGATTAGTAAGGTTGAATTTATAGGAAGTGTACCCAGCATTTACATAGAAGGCGAGTGAGGAATCGTTTAGGGAAAAAAACTCAGTACACCCGACTGATATTCGAACACCAGTCTCTCCGACATCGGCAGTCTAGTCTATTGTGAGAGTTACGCCCTAGAACATGTGGACACCGAGGTGGGTTTGAGTCAAGTAGTCCCCTAAAAGGGGGATTGCTAGAAAAACGTGACCATTGATAAAATAAATGAAATTATGGTCTTCTATGTCATGATGATAAAGGTTAGGCCGTTCCCAGACAGGTGCGATTTGGGATTAACGTTCGATTTCTTGGATTTTTCATTTTTCGGATATTAATTATAGAGAGGATATGCTCCATAGAAGCCATCTCAAATTTCATCTCTCTGAGATATTTGTAAGGGGGAGAAAGAACCCTGGGTGGACAGACAGACATCGCATGGAGTTTATATATACAGTATGTTTGAAAAAATTGTTCAGAACCTTAAGATATTTTTTATAACCACATTTTACTAACCTTTCAGGTTATACGCCTATGTACTAATTACACTAACAGTTTAGGGATATGGAAGGTGAATTTATATGAAGTGCACCCACATTTATTTGGAAGGAGATTGTAAAACCGTTTAGGAAAAAACTAAGCTCAGTGCACCCGATTTCCCCGTATTCAGCAGTCTAGTACAACACGAGAATAGCGCGTTAGACCACGAGGCCACCGAAGCTGATTTTAAGATATCATAGTATTCATTAAAATGTTTCAGTAAACCTAGGTCCGTAAACCAACTCACACAGATATGCAGACAGTGACCCTAACAAGTTTTCAACCTCATTAACCTCGGTCATCACTCGGAGCGAGAAGTTTAATCTTAGATTGGTCACACCCTTACATAAAGTTGTGTATACATCAATGTACTCCCCCTTCCCCTCCCCGCAAAGTTGTGTAAAATTTGAAATTTGTTTTTGGAAGTCACCCGCCTCGGTAGCGTAGTTGGCTGACGCGCTTGTCGTGTTGAGCCCGACTGCTAAGTACGGGGAGATCGAGGTTCGAATCTCGGTCGAGTGAACTGGGGGGGTTCCCTAAGTGGTTTTCCACTCTCCCTCCACGCAAATGAGGGTTCACTTCCTCTAATTCAACCTTCCCAATTCCTAATCCAGTACTTAAAGTGTATAACCCTAACGGGTAGTAAGACGCGGTGCTAAATATTTTTGTAAGTCTCGTTACTGATTCCACAAACTACGACGTAATATTTTTTTTTTAAATCATGCTTAAAATGTATGACTAAAGAGCCCAGATAGCCATACAGATAACACCTAAATTTGGTAGATAATACATCTTGAATCAAGCATCGTATAGGGGTAAAGTAGGGCATTGGCCTTCAGTTGAAATTGGTGATTGTATCCTGATTGCGGACAGGGCAACATTTGTAAAGATTGCGAACTATTAAACGAGCAACTCGCGGGAATTCCTACTTGAGATTGGAGACACAGGGTGTAAGGGGTTACTGGCAGCATCCACCAGCCACAAGGGCTTTTCTCCTGACCAAACCTACCCTAACCTAACCTATACTTTCTCGTGTATGTACCTTAATTAAATTAATATTGACGAGGCTGAAAGAACGCGTGACTGCTAGACCCCATATTATTAAATTAGGGGTGAGATGATACATAAAAATAGCGTATCCATGGTCTGGACTCCTCCCAAAATATCCAAAATATCATGTTCCTAATATGAACTGTTTGCAATCAGGGTTTTTCAGAATCAGGAGACAACCAAAATTGATGACTCAAACAGGTTTGTGGAGTAAAATAACACCTTCACATATGCATCAGAGGCCACATGGTCTAGAGTAGACTATACTTCTGATGACGGAAAGATTGGGGATAATCCCGGTAGTATGAAATGAGGTTTGTTTTTCCCTGAATAGTTTTCCACTCTACCTCAACGAAAATTCAGCTACATTTCCTCTGAATTCATCCCTCCTCATCCTTAGCACACAAGTGTAATTAGTACATAAGCATATAGCCCGAACGAGGACGCGGTGATATAAAACAACAAACAAACAAAAAGGCCTTCCCTCGGAGTGCAACACGAACCAGAACTTCATGATTTTTTTAGAGACCAGTCGGTGACCTGGCGGTCTAGGGGTAAGGTGTCAGACTTCTATGCTGGCGGCCGGGGTTCAATCCTCGGTCCCGGCACAGATTTATTTGATTGCCAAACCCTTCCTTCACCGCTGACAAGACATCTTGTGAATGTGGGGAATGCCAGGCCTCCACCGTGGTTCGGATTCCACGTTAAACTGTAGGTCCTCCATTTCATCTCACAATCACCCTACCACTACACATTAGCGTAAGTGCGTATAACCCGAACGGGTAGTAAGACGCGGTGCTAATGATAATAATAATAATTTAGAGACCAGAGGTAATAGTACGTCTGTCTGTATATCTTAAACTCGAGGCAGCAATCTTCAATGATAAGTTTCTTTGGAAAGTGCAGAATTTTTTTATGTTGTGTTAGCTGACCTGAAACGACGCCGTGAACTAACGTTTGGCAACCCCTGAGCTAAGGCATCGACCTCTTAGGGTCTGGTTTGCCGATGACGAAGAGGTTCGAAATGAGAATCCAGTTTGGAAGTACTGAGAGTGTTTTTTGTCTTATTTTTTTTTAATCCACTCTATCTCCACGTAAATGTGGATATATGTATAAAAACTATAACTTCGTCTTCCCCATCCCCATTAGTTAAAATATGAGAATAGTCAAGAAGGGTAGTAAGACGTGGAGCACAAATATGTTATTATTATTATTATTATTATTATTATTAGCACCGCGTCTTACTACCCGTTGGGGTTATACGCACTAACGCTAATGTGTAATGGTAGGGTGATTGTGAGATGAAATGGAGGACCTACAGTTTAACGTGGAATCCGAACACACGGTGGAGGCCTGGCATTCCCCACGTTCACAAGATGTCTTGTCAGAGGTGAAGGAAGGGTTTAATAATCCGATAAATCTGTGCCGGGACCGAATATTGAACCCCGGCCGCCAGCACAGAAGTCTGACACCTTATCCCTAGACCACCAGGTCACCCCACAAATATGTTATTGCCACTTAAGTTAAAGGGAGAATATCACTTATATATTTGCTCTTTTTTTTAGTAGATATTGAATGTGTTATCGATTTTTTTAAATTAAACATCTTAATACATTATTGGTATTAAACAAAACAAATTTTATAAATATTATTATTATTAGCACCACGTCTTACTACCCATTCGGGTTATACGCACTTACGCTAATGTGTAATGGTAGGGTGATTGTGAGATGAAATGAAGGACCTACAGTTTAACGTGGAATCCGAACCACGGTGGAGGCCTGGCATTCCCCACATTCACAAGATGTCTTGTCAGAGGTGAAGGAAGGGTTTGGTAATCAGATAAATCTGTGCCGGGACCGAGGATTGAACCCCGGCCGTCAGCATAGAGGTCCGACACCTTACCCCTAGACCACCAGGTCACCTTTTATAAATACATATTATATTGCTGATAATTTTTTTTTTAAATATATCTAATAAATAGTGAAAAATTACACCTGCACATGGAGATCGAACCTAGGACCTTTGGCTAAGTACGTCAATGCTCTAACGATTAAGCTATCCAGGGAACATCCTGTGACCAGGGTCATTCTTCACTCATATTTTAAGGCAAGTCCATGACCGACGTGTGGAAATCGTCGGAAATCGTAGCCAACGATTTCCTCACATCCATCATAGACTTTGCGTTGGAAACAAAATATTATTATACAATTTGATGAATTTACATGTTAAAACAATTAACTAACTAACTTACTAACTATGTTTTGCTTGAAAATAAGAATGGGTTTCAATTAGTTAGTTGTTGGAATGTATTCCACACAGCTTTCTGGTTTCAAATTGGCAATGTTTAGAAAAACTACTAGAGATAACACTCAAACTATGTAGACTGCCACCGAACTGTGTAATATATTTTATGCAATTAGCTGCTAATTAGTAATTGGTTGAGTGGTCCAAAGTTTCAAGTGTGAGCAGTAATGTGTTGGTCACACTGGATGAATCTCTACAATATATCGTTCTGAAGTGCGCAAAATGGGCTACGTTAGAAGTTCTTCTTTGTAAAAAATATATTAAAAAGTGGCTTATGGAACGTGTTTAGAAATTAGATTGAAATTGTTAAGCCTCTTGACTATTCAAGCTCTTTACTTTATGTTGCTAATTAACTAAGTTTTGAACATTCTAAATAATTATATAACCAAGTATAACATATTATCTCAACCCATAGTGTGTCTGCCTATTGATTTGAGAGTCCTAGGCTCGAATCCTGGCATGACCAACGAATGTATCATTAGTGAAATGTGTGTACCACTTTCAAAGTGATGAATTAATGGCCGGAGAGCTGGCTGTTGTGTCTTTTCTGTATTTAAGTTATTTTAAAGGTCATGTGCTTATATAGTTAGTAAATTCAGAAAATATAGGTTAAATATCTCAATTAATAATATATATTATACATTTTATATATAATTTTGAAACTCAGTTTGAGAAAAGGTTAAAACGGAACTAACAGACATTCGGACCAAAAGATTTATCCAAATTTGCAAACTTTTCTAATAGCATACACGCTAATACGTTATTATTATTATCATTTTTATTATTATATTCAAGGCATTTTACCACTTGATATTAAATGTAAACGATTAATCTAATTAGTTAGAATATCATGTTTCAGTTTAAGAATCCACATAAATAATATTTCCCCTAGGTTCAAAAGGTAAACTTTTATAACTAAAACATACGAAGCATAAAATATACATCCAGTAGTCGCTAATGTATTTCAATAAACCCTTAAATTATTGCATAATTTTTCATTTGTGCATTCCTTTCGTATGAGCGTGCCAAACTCTCGGAAAGTAAATACAAATTTATGAACTATAGCACGGAAATCTTTGGAAAAAAAAATATTTTTTTTACCTCTTTACGAATATTGTGACTTTTTACATCTCTTAGAGAATTTTGTTTTCCCGACGCGTATTACGCCTACTAATCGTCAAGGCTATAAAACTATGGGCTGTCAGACCTCAATCTAGCCATACAGGCCATCTTTTGGCGAAGATAGTGACAGATTTTGCGGATATAGAGTGCTATGTGGTCAGAACAATTAACTTTCCAACAGCTTATCTCAGTTTTCTAGACCGAAACCTTTACTTTTTCATTCAAGTAGCTCTTCAGGTGTCCTCACGAGGCTGAGTTTACCCCGTTCTAGGTTCAATGCTTAACAGAAAGTCTGTAATCCCCGGGGATTGAACCAGGAACCTGTGTATCCGTAGCAAGGAACTCTTACCACAAGATCACAGAGCTCATACGTATTTTAACTACGCTAATGGGTTAAGGATGAGGAAGGTATAATTTAGAGTATGTACACGCTTCTGAAAGAAGGGTAAGTGGAAATTAATTGAGGGAAAAAAAACAGTTCAATACACACCCGAGGAGGTTACGAACCTACATGCCACTTGTCAAACCAGTCGACAACAGACTGACGCCTAAATCCGTGAGCCCACCGTTGTGTGTAGGACACGTATTGAAGAGCCACATTGGGAATATTTTATCCCATTTCCTCTTTTGGATATAAACTAAAGGACGTTGTCTACTTGATAAACTCGAAGATATTTTGTGGAGCGGGTTGCATTTTAACTTGACGCACCTAATCTTTCTAAATACTATCACACTAAAGACACCATTGAAAGAAATATAAATAGGCCTATATGGAATGAGACTAATCGTTCACCCAGCTAAGGCCTCTTATTAACCTGCTTAATATTTAACCTCTTCCGCTGACGAGAATACACACCCACTCTACCATTTGCGCCTAGACAGGATTTACGTACATTTCAAAATATACATTTTATTGTTTCCTATTTTATAAAGACATATGCTTCCAGTGACATTTTTAATCTACATCCTGACAGAAGGATTCCTACAAGACATTTTCGTGAATAAACTAAACAGCCTAAGCTTCAATCTATTTTTAGTAAAAATATATTTACAAATATAACTACTTCAAGATTTTTAAAAATGTGACAATGTAGGAATATTTTGAGAACTAATTAAGATGGTATATTTATTGTTTCAAAGTTATATCTTTAAAACTAGTCGGATAAAACATAAATTCACTAACATGGGCGATTCTATCTTTAATTATCGTGACGTCACATGTATGCAACGTCCGTTGATGAAAAAAACGCATGAATTAGTTTTAAAATAAATATTATTTACCAGAATAAATAGCTTGCTACTAAGAACACTACCTACTGTATGTACTTAAAATAAAAAATAAAAACACTCATCGGTGACCGCATGGTCTAAAGCGCTACTCCCGCAGTAGATTAGACTGCCAATTATGGAGAGATCAAGGTTCGAATCTCGGTCGGGTGTACTGAGGACGGTTTTTTCCTAAATGTGTTTCCATTCTCCCATCAAGCAAATGCGTAGTTCGTACATAGGCATGTAGCCCCGGTGGATAGTAAGACGCGGTGCTAAAAAAAAAAGATAAGGAGAAGCGATTCCTTTCAAAAACAGTTTCGTGGAACTATACCAAACTTATTTTTTTTTATTGAAGCTTTTAAACAGGGAATGTGTCCAACAATTTCAAAGAGGAATTCACATTAAAAAAAAAAAATGGCAACAATTTCTTGAGTGGTTCCAAAACAGATTTAATTTTTATTTCTTTGATAAAATAGTTTATTTTGAGGATTATCAGATCAAAGTTAACATATTTATTTAATCAATATAGATTTGTAACTTGTCTGCCATGAGCATTACACGATATTTACCGTACGCTAAGGTCTTAAATTTTTTTAAAAAATCAGTAGCTCTTGTGCACGAATATGTGCACCTAGAAACAGGAATTTTACAATTTTGATTAAATTGAATCAGGGATAAAAGTCACCAGCCTTAACGTTAGTTTCAAACATTAAACTAAAAATAACCTTTTCACCGGGTAACTCTGGGAACTCTAGCTAGGTGTCAGTAACGGAAACACAAACTGATTTACACCTGTCGATGAATGTATGGATACTATTAAGATGGGCTCCTCGCTTTTATAAAAAAGATTTGAGGTCTCTAAATGAAAAGAAAAATGTTGCTGTAGTTTTAAACAAATATCACCAAACTCTACTTCTTGGACCAGCAAGAAGTCTAGTTGACTTGTACGATTTTTCTCCAATGTACGATTCGTTTCAAGTAAACATGGAACGCTTGAATACTCGATTCATTGAATCCCTTGAATCTCATAGAATTGAGATTCTTAAAAATCTTAACCAAAAAAAAGATACAATCATGAAAACATTGATTGATGTAACAATTTTAAGCAATTGGTAAAAGGAATTATACATACTTGAGTATTTTGCAGCGTAATGAAATCACAAAAATAGAGCAAAATATTGTATTAATATAACTACACGCTTTGGTGGCCAAACGGTCTAAGGCATCACTCTCGTGTTAGACTGGACTGCTGTTGATGGGGAGATCGGGGTTCCAATCCCGGTCGTATCTACTAAAGGTGGTTTATCTTAAATAGTTTTCCATTCTTGTTCCACGCTAATGAAGGTACATTACCTCTAAAAATGTTTCCTTCATCATCCCAGCCCCATTAGAGTAATTATCATATAGGTTTATGAACAAATGAACAGCTAGTAAGACGCGGTGATAAATAATAACTAAACACTAATTTACTTAAAAAGGGATATCTTTGTTGTTTATGATGTAATAGATATGACAAACTAAATATCATAAGTCAGTGGAACCAAAGCTTGAACAATTATTACTTTTTTAATTACATTTTAACCCGCCTAGGTGGCGTAGTTGGCTAACGCGCTAGTCGTGTTGAGTTCGACTGCTGAGGATGGGGAGATCGATGTTCTAATCTCGGTCGGGTGAACTGGGGGTGGTTTTTCCTAAATGGTTTTCCACTCTCCCTCCACGCAAATGCGGGTTCACTTCTTCTTATTCAACCTTCCCAATTCCTAATCCATTAGCGTAGTTAGTACTTAAAGCGTATAACCCAGACGATTAGTAAGACGTGGTGCTAAATAATAATAGGGTGACCTGGCGGTCTAGGGGTAAAGTGTCGGACTTCTGTGCTGGTGGCCGGGGTTCAATCCTCGGTCCCGGCACAGATTTATCTGATTACCAAACCCTTCCTTCACCTCTGACAAGACATCTTGTGAATGTGGGGGATGCCAGGCCTCCCACCGTGGTTCGGATTCCACGTTAAACTGTAGGTCCTCCATTTCATCTCACAATCACCCTACTATTAAACATTAGCGTAAGTGCGTATAACCCAGACGGGTAGTAAGACTCGGTGCTAAATAATAATAATAATAATAACATTTTAAATTTGTTTCACTTTGACTAATATATTGAATATTTTTAAAGAGGATTAGAATTTGGTTTAGAGGTTTAGAAAGAAAATCTAAGATTCATATTCAATAAATATAGGTTTCGAGCCATATCTAAAATAAAGCTTTGTACCCATTATTGTTTCAAACTCTCTTTGAGTGTGTAGAGGAGGCATGACGGAAACAGGGGCAGAAAGCAACCACGTACATCTCCTCCGCTGTCCTTGAGGCCTATGATGTTAGGGTGACTGGCCAGGGAGGTTATCAAAGGAGCAGTCATGTCTATTCCTGTGTTGGCGGGCATGTTGTACAGGATTACGGGCACCTTACTCCCGTCAGCCACACTGGTGAAGTGCTCTGTCAGGGCCGACAACTGTAACACACGGAAATACCTAGAACTAAACACTGGTGAAGTGCTTTGTCAGGGCCGTGAACTGTAACACACGGAAATACCTAGAATTAAACACTGGTGAAGTGCTCTGTCAGGGCCAACAACTGTAGCACACAGAAATACCTAGAATTAAACACTGGTGAAGTGCTCTGTCAGGGCCAACAACTGTAGCACACAGAAATACCTAGAATTAAACGCTGGTGAAGTGCTTTGTCAGGGTCGACAACTGTAACACACGGAAATACCTAGAATTAAACACTGTTGAAGTGCTCTGTCAGGGCCGACAAATGTAACACATGGAAATACCTATAATTAAACACTGGTGAAGTGTTCTGTCACGGCCGACAACTGTAACACACGGAAATACCTAGAATTAAACACTGCTGAAGTGTTCTGTCACGGCCGACAACTGTAACACACGGAAATACCTAGAATTAAACACTGGTGAAGTGCTCTGTCAGGGCCGACAACTGTAACACATGGAAATACCTAGAATTAAACACTGGTGAAGTGCTCTGTCAGGGTCGACAACTGTAACACACGGAAATACCTAGAATTAAACACTGGTGAAGTGCTCTGTCAGGGCCGACAACTGTAACACACGGAAATACCTAGAATTAAACACTGGTGAAGTGCTCTGTCAGGGCCGACAACTGTAACACATGGAAATACCTAGAATTAAACACTGGTGAAGTGTTCTGTCAGGGTCGACAAGTGTAACACACGGAAATACCTATAATTAAACACTGGTGAAGTGCTCTGTCATGGCCGACAAATGGAACACATGGAAATACCTATAATTAAACACTGGTGAAGTACTCTTTCAGGACCGACAACTGTAACACATGGAAATACCTAGAATTAAACACTGGTGAAGTGTTCTGTCAGGGTCGACAACTGTAACAAACGGAAATACCTAGAATTAAACACTGGTGAAGTGCTCTGATCATGGCCGACAACTGTAACACATGGAAATACCTATAATTAAACACTGGTGAAATACTCTGTCAGGGCAGACAACTGTAACACATGGAAATACCTTAGAATTTATCACTGCTTAAGTGTTACGTCATGCGGCAACGTTTCCTCAGTCATTAGTTCAAACCTCTGAAAGTGAACTTGAAGGAAAAGGACTGTTTTTATTCCACTCTTCTCAGAAGGTTACAGGTGAAAATAATTATTCTACAGTCACTAATTCAAATCCAGACGTTTGTAGGGAATAGTCTCTTTCTCACCTACAAAATTGCCCTAAAGTTAAAGGGTTCACGAGAATCCAGGGGGTAACAATTCCCCAGCAACTTGTTAAAACTCCTGAAACTAGTAGGGGATATACAATTTTTCACCTTCATAATGACCTTGAAGTAAAAGGGTGGTTCATAATCCACTTTGTTCAGTAGGTTCCATGTGGCAACAACTCCTCGTTAGGTGACCTGGTGGTCTAGGGGTAAGGTGTCAGATTTCTGTGCTGGCGTCCGGAGTTAAATCCTCGGTCGTGGCACAGATTTATCTGATTACCAAACCCTTCCTTCACCTCTGACAAGTCATCTTGTGAATGTGGGGAATACCAGGCCTCCACCGTGGTTCGGATTCCACGTTAAACTGTAGGTCCTCCATTTCATCTGACAATCACCCTATCATTACACATTAGCGTAAGTGCGTATAGCCCGAACGGGTAGTAAGACGCGGTGCTAATAGTAGTAGTAATAATAACTCCTCGTTCACTAGTTAGACTCCTGGAAAGAGTAGCGGCTAGACTCGTACTCACCGTCATGCTGGCCTTGAAGTAGCTGGGGCATAGGACCAATACAGCATCCGCACCGGACTCCGCCATAGCGTTCGTCATCTCGATGGTCTGACGGGTAGCTGAAGACATCAATCAGGTTCATTGGTACCTTCATAGTCGGGAAAGTGTACCGTTCGCGTGTCGTGGATTGTTTCAGGGCAAGTAAAGTTAGTTTAAACTGTGCTTGTGAATTGTTCTCACCTCGCAGTAGAAAACTCATTGTTCTGGTATCAACGGAAACACATTCACGTGTGAGGTGTATAGTTGCCCCATGGCTTCTTTGGTGCTGACTGACAGCTCATATCTGACAACTGACAGATTTAAAAAGTTACCAGACCAAATTATCTATCCCTACACCGAACCATATGATCTGCAAAAACATGTGTTTAGCAGCTGTCACTTCTGACAGTCAAAATTTATCTATATACCTAAATGATGACTGTAAGAAGTCAGCTGTGAGCTGTCAGTCAACACCAAAAAAGCCACGGGGATACCGTACAAGGCATAGCCTATTTATGATTAGTCAAATGGGGAACGGAAAGGGTAAAATCACATCCCAGGTACAGTTTTAACAACACTACACTACACGCCACGTCATTGGGAAAAAAAACACTACCATGTAAGATGTATAAATGTATGATCGGTCAAATGGGGACCGGAAGGGGTAAAAATACATCCAAAGTACAGTATTAACCAATTCTGCTTACCCTGGCAAAACTACACCCCGCGCCACCAACGATAACTAAACGACAGGCTTTTCTATTCTGATTTCCGGTGACAGGGAGGCTTGGGGCTCAGACCCCCCCCCCCCCCTCTCCAGATCTTTCAAGGGGTAGATTTATTTTCATAAAGGTTTACCCGCTCTTCCACCACGTAATGTCAGGTAAAGTCTGTCGAGCGTAGGGATTGATTTCTGAAAGGCCTTTTTCCCCACCAGAAATCTATTATCAAGTAGGATATTGGTAGGGAAAAAGACCTTTCAGAGAGCAATTCCTACCGTGAATGGATTACAATTCCACATTTGCTCCTATCCCATCCATCCCAGGGATGTATTTTAAAATGTTAACAGCTAGGAGGTGACCTGGCGGTCTAGGGGTAAGGTGTCAGACTTCTGTACTGGCGGCCGGGGTTCAATCCTCGGTCCCGGCACAGATTTATCTGATTACCAAACCCTTCCTTCACCTCTGACAAGACATCTTGTGAATGTGGGGAATGCCAGGCCTCCACCGTGGTTCGGATCCCACGTTAAACTGTAGGTCCTCCATTTCATCTCACAATCACCCTACCATTACACATTAGCGTAAGTGCGTACAACCCGAACGGGTAGTAAGACGCGGTGCTAATAATAATAATAATAATAATAATTAAACGTTTTGCATTTTTTTTAGGGTTATTCTATTTTACTGGCCATAAATTCCTTCTTCCTTTTTACCAAATATTAAAGACGAGAGGTGACCGCTCGCGAGGAAGACAGTGCACAGGGCCACACACAACTGCGTCCGCTACGTCGTGGTGTGTTTTATCTGCGGCCATAAATCGTTGCCGACGACGGGAATGTTCAGTAGACACACATTGGTGTCGTAGTGTCGTTTCACTCGAATTTAAAAGGTTGTAGTTAATGTGTATAGTCAATAAAATACTGCGTGTCTGGGCTACATCATTCGTAGCCCAGTAGTGGAAAGATTGGCCAGTACTAATGTACCGTTGTCCAGGGGACTCCCGAACGTACATCCTTTCCGTGGAGGATCTTTGCATGTCCCAATAAGATGAGATGAGGTGAGGTGAGGGTGATAGTGAGTATGAGGGTGTGAAACCAGTGGAAACGCTTGAATCTAACTTAACCTAACCAACCAAATCCCTCTGACCGTTGGGGTAGTTCCCCTTTCAGAAAAAATATCCAAGGTAGCAGCTGGGAATCAAACCCGGGACCCCAAGGGCCGTAGCCAGGTGTATTTACCATTACACTACGGGGACGTTTAATGTGTATAGTAAGAATGTGACGTTCCTGGCGCAACTATTATTATTATTATTATTATTATTATTATTATTATTATTAGCACCGCGTCTTACTACCCGTTCGGTTTATACGCACTTACGCTAATGTGTAATGGTAGGGTGATTGTGAGATGAAATGGAGGACCTACAGTTTGACGTGGAATCCGAACCACGGTGGAGGCCTGGCATTCCCCACATTCACAAGATGTCTTGTCAGAGGTGAAGGAAGGATTTGGCAATCTCCTGGCGCAACTAATTGATAAAGTAGGTAAGTACCCTTGCCTGTAGAAAAAAAAACCACTCTCGAACGTTAACTGTTTTATCAGATGATGAAAATTACCTAGGCCCGTATGCAAGGGCAATGCTGAGCACGGCCAGAGTACAGGTAGAGTATGAGCCTCGTGCTAGTACGATCTATGACGCAATATCTTGAGTCTCGCCAGAGTCTGGTCCCGGACTGGCTCAGGCTATACTCTGTCCGTACTCAGAGGATATGTCCACAACATGGCGCTGCGCGATCGAGACACCTGTTTTCACGACAGGCCTTATGCTCTGCTAGTGCTCAGCATCGTCCTTGCATACGGGCCGTAGTGTGCCCACTATCTTTTTCATAATCAGCGTCATCACTCTCCCGGAGCAAACTACCCGCTCTTGGACGAGACTGGTTAGTCCAGTGTGGCCAATTGGTGAAGTGAACATAAGAGAACATAGCAAACATAGCGTAGAATTGTGGGGCCATGTCATTGACGCACAGGGAGGTGAGGGGTGTCCAGGTATGAAGGGATTATTGCTGGTTTCAATTTTTGTTTGCTATCATCGCGTCTTATTATCTGTTCAGACTATTCGCATATATGATAATTACACTAATGGTGTAGGGATGAGGAAGAAAGTATTTTTAGAGACAAGCTATCAGTATTTGCGTGGAAAGAGAGTGTGAAATCATCCTCAGTATACTTGACCAAGATTATGGGCCCGATCTTCCAGTCATAAGTAATACATTATATCCCTAGAGTGACGCCTTAGTCCATTCGGTCATTGAAGCTGGTTTGGTTATAATTGAAGGTCAGAAGGGATTTTATATTTTAGTGGTAGCTTATATTGTTTTGAAGGATTTTATCTCCCCTGCGAGTTATGTAAGGGGTGGTGCTATGTTAATTCACCATATCATTTCTGAAAGATACACGACGCCAATATTACTTTCTGATAGCTATCGAAACTTTGAGCGATGCGTGCTGCATACATACTCACACTCGCAGGCGGAGCCAGAGATGAGAAGTTTGTCTTTAGGTATGAGGGCCTTCACCCTCTTCACCATATCCACCCTCTCTGCAGGGGTGAGGAAAGGGTACTCCCCGTTCGAGCCCTGGACCACATATCCTGAAACATTAAGGAGGTGACGAATACGGTCAGGTTCGAACAAGTGACCACGTGTTGTAGGTTTCTCTAGTTAAAATACCATGGGATAAACATCCATATTTGTCAGGGAAATATAACTATGTTTTGGTTCCCATGAGGATTGAACCCAAGACCACGGGCAACCTTAATTTACAAACACCTTATTAGTGCTAGCTGAATAAATAATACCAATTCGAATGCCACGAATAATATAAAATAATTTTAGTTGTATTTTTGTTTTTAGTAAAGTGTTTTACTAGCCGTTCGATTTATACGTTTTTATACCAATCACGCTAATAATTTTAGGGAGGATAAATTTATAGGAAATATACCCAAATTTGCGTGGAGGGAGAAGGGAAAACCATTTTGTAAAACCACCCTCAGTACATCGGACATAGTTTTGAGCCTTGATCTTCTCATATTCGGCAGTCTAGTCTACTGTTGTAGTAGCGCGTTAGACCATGTGGACACCAAAGTGGGTATTTATATTGTTAATATTTGAACTAATACATAGTGAAAAGCGAATTGGTAGTAAATAATCACAATCAAATAAATGTTATAATTATTCTCACCCGCCTCGGTGGCGTAGTTGGCTAACGCGCTTGTCGTGTTGAGCTCAACTGCCGAGGACGGGGAGACCGAGGTTCGAATCTCGGTCGTGTGAACTGGGGGG
>CABEEJ010001569.1:115892-137676 GCA_901482245.1 Timema douglasi
CCTACCATTACACATTAGCGTAAGTGCGTATAACCCGAACGGGTAGTAAGACGCGGTACTACTACTACTAATAATAATAATAATAATAATAATAATAATAATAATACAGCTCTCTCAGACGCGAATGATGAAAATTCGGAATTTTTTCAAATTGAAAATTGTAAGACAATTTAATGCAAATATTGACAATCGTTTTGTCTGGCAAATTGCAGAAACATTTGATAAATATCTGAGCTGAGTTCACACCTTAGCTCCACCTCCAAATTGGCATCAACAATTCTAGATCTGTGTTTTGCCTTTAAGAATCCCCATCGTAGAGAACGTTGATCCAAACGTGGGTAGTAATTTACAAATGCCTGTCAGTCTCAATAGATTCCCACGTATCTGTGACTGGATAATTCTGCTGAATGTTCAAGTGGTTCAAATTGACGAGAAAGCTAATCACCTTCATGATCTCACTTGTCCAAAGACAAACGGGTCGACCAATCTTTCCTTGAAGTTGTAATATCAAAGTGTAATGGATCACGTAACAATTTAAATGCTAATTTTATTTGAAGTCATTAAAATAAACAAAAAAAGGGTGATTCACATTTCTGGGATATGGTTTTTTTTGTCCAGTTTATGTAGAGCTGTCGCTCCACATTGAGTAGTCCACACTAATAATTTTTTTCCCCAATTAATAATAATAATAATAATAATAATAATAATATTTAGCACCACGTTTTACTACCCGTTCGGGGTGTTCGCTTTAAGTACTAATTACTCTAATGTATTAAGAATTGGGAAGGTTGAATTAGAGGAAGTGAGCCCGCATTTGCGTGGAGGGAGAGTGGAAAACCATTTAGGGAAAACCACCCCCCGTTCACCCGACCGAGATTCAAACCTCGATCTCCCCGTCCTCGGCAGTCGAGCTCAACACGACAAGCGAGTTTAGCCAACTACGCCACCGAGGCGGGTTATATTTATATGATTTAATCCTCATTAAATTAAATACACTTTATATAATGTGGTATACAAATTTCAACAACGTTATTTTTAAATGTATCCATAAATCGATAAAAATAATCTCCCACCTTCTTTGTCTACCACTCTCTTTTCCGAGTTGGCAATTGTTTGCTTTTTAATTGGCAACAATAATCTAATGTACTGTATAATTATTATTATTATTTTTATTATTATTATCACCGCGTCTTACTACCCGTTCGGGTTGTATGCACTTACGCTAATGTGTAATGGTAGGGTGATTGTGAGATGAAAATGAAGGACCTACAGTTTAACGTGGAATCCGAACCACGGTGGAGCCCTGGCATTCCCCACATTCACTAGATGTCTTGTCAGAGGTGAAGGAAGGGTTTGGCAATCAGATAAATCTGTGCCGGCACTGAGGATTGAACCCCGGACCCCCAGCACAGAAGTCCGACACCTTAACCCCCTAGACCACCAGGTCATCTACCGTATAATTAAAATTAAATACGCTCTTTATCTAGACATTGCTTTCATTCCGACTGTACCTGTTGCCTCGTATCGTATTGTTTGTTAATAACTTTGTGTAATTGTGCACTTAGTACCTTTTATACGTTTTAGTGACTCAAAATTATCTCCAAGACGCGGTGTTGCCATCTCGTATCCACCTAAATCCTTCAATATGTAAGTGATCAAAATGATAAAATATTTCGCTAGATTTAAACTTAATAAAGGGATAGTTTATGGCGCTCAATTTCGTATTAGCAAAAAAAGTTAATGTTTAGTGTTCTTTGAATAATTTATGTCACTATAATATATTCAAATATATGTTGATCTGCTGAATACATGACGCAAGAAAAAAGTTTAAAATTAATATACTAAGCACTTCACTCTATAAAGAGAGAGTGTGTGCTTAATATATATTTTTTCTTATCTATCTATATATAAGAAAATACGTTTAGAGCTGAGTTGAAAAAAAAAATTAAAACTGTAAATTATGTTGTCTCGTTGCTATATTATTTTACGTTCAAGAAAACAATTTAAAAAAAAACTAAACGGGTTTGAAGAAAAATATGTGCCCCAATCGAAAAAAAATAAAAACTCATCAAAACCTGCTATTTGATTATTTTAGCAATCAGTCTTACTCCGAAACAAGCTAGAACAAGTGGGGAAAACAGGATAGGTTGGATTATTTTAAAATAACGCCCCCGGGCTAGTCTTAGCGCACGCGCGAGATATGAACGTGTCCAATTTAACAGATGTAAGACCCGCTTCGGTGGTCATACGGTCTAAGGCGCTACTCTCTTATGTTAGACTTGACTCCTGACGACGGGGGAGACTGAGGTTCAAATCTCTGTCGGATGTACTGAGGGTGGTTTTTTACAAAATAGTTTTCCACTTTCCCTCCACGCAAATGCAGGTACACTCTCTTTAGATTTAACATTCCTATTCAATGGAACCATTAGTGCGATTAGTATATAAGAGATGGGAGGAGTAGATAACAGAAAATATCAACGTGAGAAGAGAATTATTATTATTATTATTATTAGCACCGCGTCTTACTACCCGTTCGGGTTATACGGACTTACGCTAATGTGTAATGGTAGGGTGATATGTGAGATGAAATGGAGGACCTACAGTTTAACGTGAGATCCGAACCATGGTGGAGGACTGGGCATTCCCCACATTCACAAAATGTCTTGTCAGAGGTGAAGGAAGGGTTTGGCAATCAGATAAATCTATGCCGGGACCGAGGATTATTATTATTAATTATTATTACTACTCGAATGGGTGGTAAGATGCGATGCTAGAAACAAACAGATGTAAGTGCATGCGTGGATTTTGAATATGAAATGTACTGTGGACTATTCTAGCTGCGGCACTTTTTTGCCTTCTGATAAATACTCTCTTTCACACATACACACACACACACACACACAAATAATTGTTGACGCTTGAACTTTATGCTCATGCGCACTAATTACCACTTAACTCTATTGAGATCCCTTTGTAATACCATGATTAAAACAATATCAACAATTTCCGCCACGAGCGCTCTCTTTGGCAGACAAATCAATACAACGATACATGTGCTGCTCTCTATTGAGGAAAATATAAATAATGTAATCTCGGTTAACTTCAGTGACTTAGTAGGCAAACTTTCTGTTGCGTCACTTAGATTTTCAATTTGTTTCTTTTACAGTTAAAACCATCACACTCTATTTTTAAACTACACGATTATATTATACATTTTGGCCACAATATACTCGTATTTATTTGTATTTTTAAAAGGTGTATCCTATGAAAATTGAACCATAATTCCTTTCAAAATAATTTTATCCAGAAACTTGTAGATCTGGTTTAAAACCATTACGTCTTTTGAAAATAAAATAAATAATATTTGTTGTACAGTTTTTTTTTAAAAAATTAGCATGTTTTCAACATGTACAGTAAATTATTACATAGGTTTGCCATTTATTAGAGTTAGTGCAGAAATTATAAAATTCAAAGAATAATCATTAAAAATTAAAAATATATATTATAAACAGCAAAAAAGGCAAAAAATAAAAATATTCAGTCATTAGATAAATCCCCTACCCACAAAACCTTTAAAAATATATAAAGCAATCCAAACAAAACAACAAAAAATGAGGAAATAATATATTACTTATTCTTTCTTCTAAAAAGTTACGTAAAATTTTTCTAGTTCCTTCCTGCACGCACAGATTCAATCATTGTTGAAGAACAAGAATTTCCAAACCCTTCCTTCACCTCTGACAAGACATCTTGTGAATGTGGGGAATGCCAGGCCTCCACCGTGGTTCGGATTCCACGTAAATCACCCTACCATTACACATTAGCGTAAATGCGTATAGCCCGAACGGGTAGTAAGACGCGGTGCTAATAATAATAATAATAATAACAACAACAAAAATTTCAAATGATGATTCAGGCACAAATATGTTGTTGTAAGGCAAACCTCTGATGTTGTTTGGGTGAATGCATTATTTAGACTGGAGATGAAATAAACATAAATTGATCGATCATGCCTCACTGGCTTATGATTAGCTTTGAATTAATTGAAGTGGATAGATCAGAAGTTAACTGAACCAACATGGTCGTAATCTGAGCTAAGAGGACTGGACTTTGAATCCCATGCGTGTAATACTATTTTACCAACATTTTCAACACATTATTAATGGGTTAGTCTCCAGAGGGTGTTACATGGGATGCATTGACGTTTAGAAACGTTTAGATTATATATTAGGTGACTTGGTATTTTTTTTTACCTTGTTTTAACCAAAATGTAGGGGGAAATTCTTGAACAGTTAAAAAGTTTTAGTTTAAAGTTTAAAGTGTTTTAAAATAAATGTGTGATACCTTACATAAAACCCAATAAAACAATCCCACATTATCTTAAAATGTTCTGTTGTTGTCCTATTAACACATCACTTTATTTGACAGAGGAAGGCTAGGTCTAGGTTCTTAATTATTTGCTTTAATCTCAGATGTACACATTTTTACGTGGAGCGTCGTTGAATTTTTTTTAAATGCAAAAACAGTTTTGAAAGATAGTCAATCGTACTACAATCAGTCGTACTACCTTGACAGATTATATTATGGCCATACCTTATTAGATATGACCATAGTGTAACCTATCAAGGTCAAGTTGCAACATTTTAGGGTACACTAAGTTTATACCCCTGTCAATGTGGGGAGAGTTTTTTTTTTACATATATTATTGTTTCCAGCCTGTGGCCTGGGTCAGATATTTATTCGAGCCATATATTTTCCACTACCGGCTTGTTATGCCTGTCGTAGCTTCATATGCCTTATAATCTAAACTAAGACTAGGACAGGCACAACATCCAGTCCCCGGCCGTTAATTTATCAATGTGAAAACAGAAACCTACATTCCACACAAATGACCTTTTTTTTCGGCCATGCCGGGAATCGAGTGCGAGATCCTTAGTCTAATATACATACATGCTACCAACTGAGCTAAGGTGTCGGACTAATGGGGAGAGATAATATGTGAGAAAAATACATGTCAATAAGCCATGCCAGCATCCGAGCACTGACATCCCTATCACAACATGTCAATTTCGTTGTATGTCACTACCGAGACACTGCATTGTATGTCATGATGTTGTCACTACTGAGACATAGCATTGTATGCCATGATGTTGTCACTACTGAGACACGGCATTGTATGTCATGATGTTGTAACTACTAAGACACGGCATTGTATGCTATTATGTTGTCACTACTGAGACACGACATTGTATGCTATTATGTTGTCACTACTGAAACATAGCATTGTATACCATGATGTTGTCATTACTGAGACACAGAATTGTATGTCATGATGTTGTCACTACTGAGAAACGGCATTGTTTGCTATTATGTTGTCACTACTGAGACACGGCATTGTATGTCATGATGTGTTCACTACTGAGACACGGCATTGTATGTCATGATGTTGTCACTACTGAGACACGGCATTGTATGTCATGATGTTGTCACTACTGAGACAATGCATTGTATGCCATGATGTTGTCACTACTGAGACACGGCATTGTATGTCATGATGTTGTAACTACTAAGACACGGCATTGTATGCTATTATGTTGTCACTACTGAGACACGGCATTGTATGCTATTATGTTGTCACTACTGAAACATAGCATTGTATACCATGATGTTGTCATTACTGAGACACAGAATTGTATGTCATGATGTTGTCACTACTGAGAAACGGCATTGTTTGCTATTATGTTGTCACTACTGAGACACGGCATTGTATGTCATGATGTGTTCACTACTGAGACACGGCATTGTATGTCATGATGTTGTCACTACTGAGACACGGCATTGTATGTCATGATGTTGTCACTACTGAGACAATGCATTGTATGCCATGATGTTGTCACTACTGAGACACGGCATTGTATGTCATGATGTTGTCACTACTGAGACACGGCATTGTATGCTATTATGTTGTCACTACTGAGACACGGCATTGTATGCTATTATGTTGTCACTACTGAGACACGGCATTGTATGCTATGATGTTGTCACTACTGAGACACTGCATTGTATGCCATGATGTCACTATTGATTCATAGCATTGTATACCATGATGTTGTCACTATTGAGACACTGCAGTGTATGCCATGATGTTATCACTACTGAGACACGGTATTGTATGCTATTATGTTGTCACTACTGAGACACGGCATTGTATGCTATTAATGTTGTCACTACTGAGACACGGCATTGTATGCTATTATGTTGTCACTACTGAGACACAACATTGTATGCCACTATGTTTGTCACTACTGAAACACAACATTGTATAACATAATGTTGTCACGTTAGGAACACAATGGAGTATTTGTCATGAAGTGGCTGTCACCAAAGAAACACAACGTAAAATGTTGCTATTTTCTCAACATAGGAACACAATGCAGTATGTCATTAAGTGTTGTTTTTTTTGCCAAAGAAACATAAAGCTAGAATGGTGTTATGTTGTCACGGTAGTTAAATGACGAAGTACATCATGAATTTGTTGTCACCAATGGCTTACAATATGTAACATTTTATGATGTTGTCACCACATGAAAAGCAACATTCTGTGACGGAATGTCCGCCAAATAACCGGCCGTTTCCAAGCGCTCACGAACGAAACAACATGTGTGAGTGAACCGACAGAAGTTGATGGATATTCTCTCATCACTCCACATTAAGGACGTGTGTGACACTCTGCCACCGGCACATTCACTTCCCGGTGGACAACTGCGAATGTAATCTTGTTAAACATCCACCAATAGGGGAAGTGTGATGAGGTACAGTCGTTTTAAATTGACATGGTACCAGTCCTAGCCGTGCCTAATAGCATTTGGTGGGTCTAGCTTCTGTAAGACCACTTCTTAGAGACCTTGTTTCAAAGATAGGTTAGGTCATACTTTAGTCTCCTTTTTTTTTTGTAATTTAAAAGACAATATGTGAAGTTCTTGCTGGATTACAATTTAAATTAATACCAAAGGGGAATTTGTCCCACCTATTCCCATAGCATTTAAACCTATTAATTAGTTTAAAATATTATCAATCATATTACATTTATTTAATAAAGAATTTGAGCTAATAGTAACATAAATAACAAGATAGGGATTAGTAAGCCAAGAAACCATTTCACCGACTGCAGCGCTACCCAGCTACGTTAACACTACATGCGGAAATAATGGGAACTAAGATTAATAATAATAATAATAATAATAATTAGCCGGTTCGGGTTATACGCTTTAAATACTAATTACTCTAATGGATTAGGAATTGGGAAGGTTTAATGAGAGGAAGTGAACCCGCATTTGCGTGGAGGGAGAATGAAAAATCATTTAGGAAAAACCACTCTCAGTTCACCCGATCGAGATTCGAACCTCGATTTCCCCGTCCTCAGCAGTCAAGCTCAACACGATAAGCGCGTTAGCCAACTACGCCACCGAGGCGGGTAAGATCAATAAAAAGAATAATATGTGGATTAATACATCAAGTATCCAGCCCACATACTGCAGCATCCAGCAAAGAGGTAAAAATTAAACGGAAATTGAAAATACGAATAATAATAATAATAATAATACCTACCTAATTTCAGGCTAGTCTAATTGTTTAAAAAAAATTTATTTAAGCAATGTTCATTATTACAGTCAACTAAAAATGCATAAATATAAAATCTTTCAAGATAAAATATTATAATTGTGAGGATTCTTAATTTGTTATAAAAAATGTGAACTTTTTACTTCACCGTTCTATCTGGAAAACTTTTTATATTTACGTTTGTTACGTTTGTTTACTAAGCACCAATTATATTCATTTTTATTTTTTAAATTAAAAAATTAAGATAACACAAGGACCAGCCATTAAGGGCTCTTGAATTTGAGCATTTGTTTAATTATTTAAAATATCAAAAGAAAAACAGGTTGGCGTGTGCGGAGAAAACTATCTGGAGAAGATATTTCACATATATATATATGTATATATATATTTCACATATATATATATATATATTAAGGGGCCCACCTATAAGAACACTTGGACGCTTTGCAGACGTTCACAAATATCGCTTTAATTATTAAGTGGTTTGTTAGTTTTAAAATATTGCTTCCCCTAAAATGGAGATAAAAGTTTACAAGTCTCTCTAGGATTAAAATTACTTGCAATTTAAATTTTATTTAGAAAAAATATTATAAGATAAAATTAACTCATTTTAAATTATGTTAACGGCTGGAGTGCTGGCTGTGCTGACCACATGACACCCTCTATCCGCAGAGTTTGGCGCTATCTTCACCAACCGACGGCAGCTGCTTAGTCGGTATAGATCGATTGGGAGCCGACGCCATTTTTATTATTTTCTTACGAGAAATGTTTGTGGTTATTTGCTAGTCTTCCTCAAACAAGGTCATTATTAATTAAGGATTGTTCTAGTGTTTTTTAAGTTACAGAACTGCTCCTTCTCTTAATAAAAATTTTAATGTGAGGATATTTCCCTTGCATTTTGGGGTGTACTTAGCTGGGATTTAAGGAATAAGCGCTAATATTAGTATCTATGCATTTTTTGTTAATCACAAATGTTGTTGGTGAAGGTAATTAAAATATTTATTCAGTATATACTTTTAGTTTAATTTCATATCCATATTAATCTTAAAAATTATTTTAATATTTGAAGGTGATCAAGGGGTCTAGGGGTAAGGTGTCGGACTTCCGTGCTGGGGGTTCCGGGGTTCAATCCTCGGTCAAACCCTTCCTTCACCTCTGACAAGACATCTTGTGAATGTGTGTGGAGTGCCAGGTCTCCACCGTGGTTTGGATCCCATGTTAAACTGTAGGTCCTCCATTTCATCTCACAATCACTCTACCATTACACATTAGCGTAAGTGCGTATAACCCGAACGGGTAGTAAGACGCGGTGCTAATAATAATAATGTTATTATTTGCCTTTGAATATAAACTTTGTATTTATTTAAGAAATGTAACGTGCAGTTTCTGAACCAATTGGTTATATCAGCAAACTACTCCAACTCCCGACGTTAACTCATCATTGTGTAAGAAAAAATTCCACATTTCCCGACGATGCTAGGAGTCAAATCCGGTAACCTTAGATCAGTAGGCAAACACGCTACCAACCGACCTAAGGTTTTGGACTAGAGAATCTTTGTACATTATTATTATTATTATTATTATTATTACTTAGCACCGCATCTTACTACCCGTTTGGGTCAATCATCACCAATCTTTGTAATATAAGATAAAAAAAAAGGATCCACTTTGGTGGCCGCATGGTCTAAGGCGTTACTCTTGTAGTAGACTAGACTACCAATGACGAGGAGATTGAGGGTGGTTTTTTCCAAAATATTTTCCTACTCTCACTTCACGCTAATGTGGGCACCCTTCTAAATATAACTTCCCTAATCCCTAAAACCATTGTTGTAATTAGTACATTAACGTTTAACCCAAACGGGGAGTAAGACGCGGTGCTAAATAACAAAATTCCTGTTTGAATTCTGCGATTTCCATGAAAAATATTCAAGAACTGTTGAAAATGTATTAAAAGGATCTTGGGTGACCTGGCGGTCTAGGGGTAAGGTGTCAGACTTCTATGCTGGCGGCCGGGGTTCAATCCTCGGTCCCGGCATGAATTTATCTGATTACCAAACCCTTCCTTCACCTCTGACAAGAAATCTTGTGAATTTGGGGAATGTCAGGCCTCCACCATGGTTCGGATCCCACGTTAAACTGTAGGTCCTCCATTTCATCTCACAATCACCCTACCATTACACATTATCGTAAGTGCGTATAACCCGGACGGGTAGTAAGACGAGGTGCTAATAATAATAATAATTAAAAGGATCTTCCAAGGCAATTTTTTTTATTTAATAAAAAAAATATTTAAAAAAAATTGTAAAAGTACTACCTTTTTCATAGGTCGCTCCCTGCCGTATCACCACGTCTTGACGTGACAGGCCTGCTCCTTGGCGGGTAGGCTACTACGACAACTGACTGTGAATAAGTGTTGGCCGCGTGAAATATGTTGTGGCTGACGAGCTTAAAAGTCATGTCTACTCAAACTTTTTTTTTTTTGTGACACCGAAGTTTCCGAGCGCGACGAGCATGCCACCCATTCATCCAATTATCGGCCGTTATGCCTACGTCCATCCGGTCCTCCTAGCTCGACGCGGTAGCGTCCCAGCTGATTGATTTCCATTATAAACAACTCCTCTTCTCTTTTTTTTTATCTACCCCCAACCGTTAAAATAAATATCAGACATGCTATTGGTTGTCACGGGAGAATATATATATATATAAATATAAAGTGGGGAAATATGACCTCTACAACATCTGTGCAAGTAGGTTTGTCGGTGACGTTAAGGCGGCTACCTCGGTCAGCGAGAAGGTATCAGTGACTGACAGGCCATACGGCTTAAAATGCAATAATATGTGTTGATTTCTGAAACTACTTCTCTAATATGTCTAATCTTGTAGTCATTTTCATTCCTCAACAACAAACGCCTTTTGTCATGTCAATAATAAAGAAGGTGAATTATTATTAGCACCGCGTCTTACTACCCGTTCGGGTTATACGCACTTACGCTAAAGTGTAATGGTAGGGTGATTGTGAGATGAAATGGAGGACCTACAGTTTAACGTGGGATCCGAACCACGGTGGAGGCCTGGCGTTCCCCACATTCACAAGACGTCTTGTCAGAGGTGAAGGAAGGGTTTGGTAATCAGATAAATCTGTGCTGGGATCGAGGATTGAACACCGGCCACCAGCACAGCTTCCTATAAAAATCAGGGTTTACTAAGTGACACACTGATATTCAGATGTTGCACTTGGATTAATCCTTAAGAGTAATAGAATGTTGTGTCTACTAGAATGAACTCAAAACTATTTTTTCTTATCCTATACATATATATACTTATAAACTTAATTTAAAAGTAGACATTTTCCACTCTTAAAAGTAAGAAAATCCACATAATTTGGTTGAAAAAAAGATCTAAATGCCCAAAAAATGAAAGGTGATGGTTATAGGAGCGTAGAATGTATCTTTGTGAATCGAATTATGTAATTTAATAAAGAGCGTCACAACAAAAATTGTATTATTTGTTTTCCCCTCCTTTCCTATTTGTTCTCCTACTACCAGACAGCTCTAACCAGTAACGTTATCAACCCATTTGGTTACTGGCGTGTGTGGATTTTTGATAGACTAATTTAGCGCCTTAAGATGGTATGAAAGAAAAAGCCGCTTAAGGCTAGTATTTTTTGCAAATTTTTCAAACAAATATACGTTTTAGGAACATTTGTCTATTTTTAACATCGCTTCTTACTAACCCGTTCGGGTTCTACGCCTATGCACTAATTACACTTATGCGCTAAGGATTAGTAATATTGAATCTAGAGGAATTTCACCCGCATTCACTTTGAGGGAGAGTGAAAAACAGTCTCAGTACACCCGAGCGTAATTCAAACACAGATCACCCCACCATTGGCAGTCCAGTAGGTATATTAAGAGAGTACCTTAGAGTTAGACTTTTTTTTTTTCAAACTTGCGCACTGTGAAGCCCTTGGACACCGCCATAGTTATACCAGGTTTCGTGAAACAATTTATAATATTTTTTATTTGTTTTTCACAATAAAAAAATAACATACATTATAATTGCCAATTTAGGATTGTCAATTTTTTTCAAATCTTAGTAAAGGACATTTCCATTGACGCAGCTAGAACATCTCATGATTTTCGTTTGTTTTATACTTGCAAAACTGAGTGGTCTTTATTGAATAATAACCCACCTCGGTGGCGTAGTTGGCTAACGCGCTTGTCATGTTGAGCTAGACTGCCGAGGACGGGGAGATTGAGGTTCGAATCTCGGTCGGGTGAACTGAGGGTGGTTTTTCTCAAATTGTTTTACATTCTCCCTCCACGCAAGTGCGGGTTAATTTTCTCTAATTCAACCTTCCCAATTCATAAACCAGTAGAGTAATTAGTACTTAAAGCGTATAACCCGAACGGGTAGTAAGACGCGGTGCTAAATATTATTATTATTTATTGAATACTTATAATATTAGTGTAAAAAAAAGGTAACAAGGGCTCTAGCCTGTTATTTTTTTTAAGAATTATTTGATCTAAAGAGTTTGCGAGCCACTTCCTTAGACCATTCGGCCACCGAATTTGGTGGAACATTAGTTAAACAATATAATAATATATTTTTTTATTGTGCAGCATTTTTAAATACGAGGCTATTATATTTAAATGCCATTGGTGGTCACACAAACTAGGGCATAAACAATTATTTTTATTTCTGTTGATTTTTTTTTTTTGTGGTTAAGAAATGGGAGATCAAATTCTGACGGCGTGTACTTGAATGTTATTTATTATTTGAACATGCAACTTTTTTTTATGCAAATACATGTTAATTTCTTCTAATTTCTAAAGATCTCATCTCTGTTGAATTATTGTAAATATGATAATAGCACAAATGGATAGTAATTGTGGGCTTAGGTACAACTTAAACCAAAATACATTGACGTTATTTTTATGTAAAACGATCTAATAAACAGACAAAATTGAAGGTTACAGGGAGAAAACGTGGAAGGTACATTTCGCACATTTTCCAGGATTTTTTTTTTTATCCCAAACCCCATACAGAACCCAGAAATAAAATTAATTTTAATATGACAGAGACCTCTTTTAACCATAATATAAAGTGCTTTAGAAAGGTATCATGGTTGTCTAACAGATGGCAGCACTAATTCAATCAGAGTTACATGATTGTCTAACAGATGGCAGCACTAATTCAATTAGAGTTAAAAATTTGACTTTGCATCTTTTCCCCTGTACCCTTCTAATATACAACTATTATCCTAAGAGTAAGTGATACACGCTTAGTTTTAGTCAAATAATATTTTTATTATATTTTAATTAGTTATGAATGGCAGGTACATACACAATTTGGCTATTGTTAAATACATATGAGCACAAAAATTACGTAATAAGTTATGTACATTATTAGCTAAGTTATATACTACACATTGTAATTAGCATAAATCTTAAATTAATAATAACACCACAGATTAATAATCATTATTAATATTTTACAGTGAATTTTAAATGTTTATTTGGAATAGTTATTTATCTTTATTTAATATTAATAAATAATAATAATTTTTACTATAACTAATAATAATAATCTGTCAGTAGTTGAAAATGTCTTTGTTGAACTACCACTAATTTTAAAAAATCACTATGGCAGCCTAGAAGCGAAATATACCAAATGAATTGCTATCGCATGTTGGCGAAGATAGTGCCAACATTTTCCTATAGAGGGCGTCATGTGGCTAGCACAGTGAGCCTTACAGCCATTAATCTCAATTTTCTAGAATAGAGCTTCTACTTATTTATTCAAGTATTTACTCAACTGTACTCACCAGGATGAGATGAACTCATTCCAGAGACAATGTTTCACATAAAAATTCTGGAAGTCCCGGGGATCGAAATCTGAACATCTGGATCTGTATCCAGGAACTCTAACCACTAGACCACAAAATAGGTCGATGCTATTTTTTTTATATAATAAAGATCGTTTTAAAAAGTCTCTTTTTAACCTGAGTTATTAATTATGATTACATTTTATTATGGTTTTACGTTGTTAAAGAGTTTAGATATTCAAACACACTTTTCTTTCAACTATTTAAACATATATGGATCTATCGTGCATTGCATTACAGTTCTAACATTCAATTAGTTATGATTATAGCTTCCTTATAGTATTCACAGATCTAACATTTGTCTAGTTCTGGTTCTAGTATCTACGTAGTCATAGCTTTAACATTCGTCTAGTTACAGTTTTAACGTCAGTGTCATTCCAATTCTAATATTTGTGTGGTCAGAATTATAATGTTCACAGTATCACGGTTCTAATATTTTAAGTATAATGTTAATATGTAAAATAAAATAATATTATATGTGTTATTGAAGTCACTAAATAATTCAATAACTTTGAAATTGCCTTGATTCACCAGAATCAGATCAACTTGCTATTTTAAAAAGTTATAGACATCATAAAACAGTCGTGGGAACTAATTGGATGTTGCAGTAGAAACTTATTCTTTAAATTATTCTCGAAAATTCACACAATTTTTTTTTAAACCTCGTTTAACTCATAAAATAAAATCGCCTACGTTTTAAGTAGGCTACGAATTACAAGGTACCACAACACCATATTTAATAAGTCATTATTTTAGGTACAATAAATAATATTTTGAGTAAACTGACTCTTTGATAATCCTTTGTTTTATATAAAATAAATAACAATTTTAATAAATTAATTAATCGATTAGACGAGTGTGGACGAGGGTTGCGTTGTTCCAGCGCTAGGAGGACTAACGAATTCTCGTGGTTGAAATCTGTAACATAAAAAAAAAAAAAGCTCGTTTTTGGGTGAATAAAGGCTTTTTAATAAAAATTAAAATATTACATACATTTCTCATACTGTCTTTTATAAATTGTGACAAGTTTAAAAAAATCACTGGTCGAATATTAGAATCTGTGAGATATTTGTGATACAATATTGCGCTTTTTTTAAAAAAAAAAATTATCAATTGGTACCTCAAAGATCACAAAAATACTTTGAAGTCAATAATGCCATTACACAAATTAAATTATTACATTACTGTGCACATATGCTGAGGGAATAATAGTTTCGTGTTTTCATAGATGCTGCCATCTCTGGGTACCTCTCACTTTTTGTGATAAGGAGTCCGTAAATATCTCAAACTAAACATTTAAACACAATACTACTATATTTGCTACCATTCGTATTTCTAAAAACATTAATTTGTTTACTATGACCAAAAATAATAGAAAAATAAGATAAAATGTCTATAATGTATTGATATTTTCTGGAGATAATAAGTTAATCACACGGTGTCGGCCATTTTGTTTAGTATTAAAGTTATAGATAAATTTATTAGCTTTAATATGTGTTATTGTAGGATTTTATACCATTAAATCTATGGAAGTTATAGTCAAGGTAAGAATTGTAAGAAATAACATAATATTTCCTCTCCACCTCCCCCCACACCCCACACCCTCATGCGAGTTTCGGAAGTGGCGACATGTGAGTTTGTACTATTTGGGGTGGCAATTAATAAGTGAATAAAAGTAATATTGTGTCACGAAGTTCACAAAGAAAACCAGTTGCTCCCCCACCTAATTTTTGGTGAGTTTTTATTAAGAATACAAATCACATCTTCGAAAATCATATAACACACTTTTTATGTATTATACATTTTGAACAAAATTGTTGTATTAAAGTTTTTTTAATACACATTTCCGAAAACAGGTTTTCACTAAGCTAACCTTAAATTATTTGGGCTTATTTTAGAAAGAACGAACATATATTCATATTTTCCATATAAAAAAATTCATCAGGTACATATTTTAAACAAAAACGTTTTAACCAATTTAAGAAAATTTGAAATGTTCAAAAATTAGTCATAAATAAGCTGCCATTACACGATTTTTTTCCAAAAATAAATAATAAACATTATTTTTCACCCCAAACTCTCCCTATAAATTAAATTTTAAAGAAAATTGTTAGAACCATTTTAAATAAATATGGAATTTTCTAATATTAGTCATTTGTAAACTACTTTTAATTTGAGGAACAGAGTAAAAAATGCATTTTTATATGAACATTTTTTATTACATTCATATATCAAATTTGAAACAAATCCATCAAACCATTTCGGTTATAGCACCAGCAACAAACAAACTTGGAAACAGACAAATTTGTCAGAGCCGGTTTGGATTCGAAAAGCATAGAACCTCAATATCTATTATTATTATTATTATTATATTTAGCACCGCGTCTTACTACCCTTTCGGGTTATACGCTTTAAGTACTAATTACTCTAATGGATTAGGAATTGGGAAGGTTGAATTAGAGGAAGTGAACCTGCATTTGCGTAGAGGGAGAGTGGAAAACAATTTAGGAAAAACCACCCCCAGTTCACCCAACCGAGATTCGAACCTCGATCTCCCCGTCCTCAGCAGTCGAGCTCAACACGACAAGTGCTTTAGCCAACTACGCCACCGAGGCGGGTCTCAATATCCATCATAACAATATCAAGGTATAATAATAATGTTCACGATTACAATAATATTTTATCTGAGAAATAAAAACATGCCCTTTTCTATAAGAACATAAATATTTGAACACGTCTTAAAGGGGCTCACCTCGGTAAGCGATAAATTGCCGTGCAGACGTTCAACTCTAACGCCATATTTAAATCTAAGATGCGTTATTTCAAAATATGATAACGCCAAAATAAAACCTAAAGAGTCCAACATCGCTTATTTTCCTTAATAAACCTTATACTCGTATTTAGAGATAAAAAATCTGCGAAAACGTAACATTAGTTCATTTGCAACTAATTTTTAAGTATATTTGCGAAGCTACAGTAGCCCCGTGGCTTCTTTGGTGCTGACTGACAGCTCACAGCTGACTTCTGACAGTCAACATTTAGGTATATACCTAAATTTTTACTGTCAGAAGTGACAGCTGCTAAGCACACGTTTTTTCAGATCATATGGTTCGGCGTAGGGATACATACTTTGGTCTGGTAACTTGTCAAAGCCTTCAGCTGTCAGCTGTGAGCTCTCAGTCAGCACCAAAGAAACCATGGGGCTACTGTATGAAACTAGGTTTAATAAAAAAAGAGCTCTAGTGCTCCAGTAACAAATACAATAATTTTTAACAAGCTTATAACAGATAATTTAAGATATTTTAGAAATAGTAGCGAGCTTTCCTCTTTACCTTGAGATAAGTTTTATGGGTATCGTTTTAATATTTCCTATTGATAAGTTAAGTGAAGGCAAAAGGAAAAGGTGAAGGGTAAAAGGGAGTATAATCTTAGCTATAATAGAGTACTAATCCCAGAAAATGACACGGACCTTTGTATTTTAAGCCGTGTTGCCTGACAGCGATTGATACTTTCTCGCTGACCAAAGCGGCTACCTTAATGTATATAAGTATACTTTTGTAGATATACAAGAAACATTTATCTGTAGATGTGATGTCATTTTAACTAGTGCACCAATACATGCTTAGCCACCCACACCCTTTGCACTGGACTCAACCATTATCTTTCTGTGGCCTGGCGGTACCGAAGGCAAAATATCTCGTGGATTGAGGTACAACTGGGTTTCTTTGAATGTAGATTGTATGAGCATTCCAGGCGTAATAAGTATAATATTTTACTAACATTCACATCCATATTGAATCCAATATATTTATCTTGTATATAAAATAAATTAAAATTTTACATAAGGCCTAAATGAAGGTTTTTGATTGTTTCCAACCAAAAAGTTTTTAGATAGTTTATGACAAACAAAAAAAAACTTTCATTCATCCTAAAATAAATACGTCAACCCCTTGTTTCCATTATATAGGATTTTAGAACACTAAATAAACATTTTTAGACTTGTTAGATCTTCCTCTACTAGACAAAGTGATAGAATTCCAGACAAGTGAAGTAAGGTAATCTTTCTGATAGATGATTTCTCGTTATCTTTCCGCACGATTGTAGGTACATTTTTTCTGTTCTTAGCTTTCTCATCTCTATCCCATTAGTTTGAATATGGGTACATCTCAGATGGGCAGTAAAACTCAGTGGGGAAAAAAAAAATTAAGCTAATCACTACGTGATATATTCTAGGCCAAGTTTTATCAAAATTAGTAATAGCTGTGTAGAGGGTTAGAATCTATAAAAAAAAGTATTGTCGATTCGGAAAAAATAAGATAAATATATGGGTCTCGTCCATAAACTTACATATTTAAACCAATTTGTTGTCATTCTGACTTAATCACTTCAAACATAACATGATAGTCCCAAAAAGAGAATATTAAAAAACTTCACACACGGCTTTTTATGGAATTATAATAAGACCTTCGTGAGCCAAATAATAGTAATTATCTTAATTGGGCTTAAGTGTATGAGTATGTAAGACAGGCTATAGGAGCCCAGTTGGATAGATGATTTTTTTTTAAATTATAGTTTTTGGTAATGAATTATGCTAAAAACAGTCATGAAAATCTTCATGCTATTTAAATGTTAGGTTTTACCAACCTATTATATTTAATCTTTCCCATACTAAAAACCGACAACCATTTCACGTAAACATTTCTACTTAAATTTAATAAAATGGCTAATTTGCCTCCATTATGTTTTAAAAACTAACTATTTTTGGCCACCATATTCGTTACGTAAAATACAAGATGTACTTGACTAAAGAAAAGTGTTTTTTTTTCTATATTTAATTTATGTAGTAACCCACTTCAATGACGCATGGTCTAAGTCGCTGCCCTCGCAATAGATTAGACTGCCAATGACGGTTCGAATCTCGGTCAGGTTTACTGAAGTTAATTTTTCCTAAATGGTTTTTCACTCTTCCTCCACGCAAGTGTGGGTACACTTCCTCTAAATATAGCCTTCCTGATCCCTAAAAACCATGAGCGTAATTAGTGCATAGGTGTATAACCTGAACAGGTAGTAAGACGTGGTGCTAAAAAAAATTATCTACATTACTGTGCTGCTACGTGGGGAGAAATTAGTTCAGCAAGTTACTGTCTTGGCTTGTTACACTGATGTCAAATTCTCGTTAGAGAAAAGTTAAAATCTCCCCCTCCCTCTAAACACCAGGCTTTAGTAGACGAGCTTCATTTTGACGTTTTGTTAAGATTAATTATTAATTTAATATAAACACACGTCAGTTTAATTTTACACGGTTTATAAAGTTACGTTGAAGTAGATAATCACAATGTTTAAATAAATAAAATATTTCTGAGTTTAAATACTTTCTGTTAAAACTTGACCAAAGGTATTCTCATTCATAATAATAATAATAATAATAATAATAATAATAATAATAATAATAATATTTAGCACTGCGTCTTACTACCCGTTCCGGTTATACGCTTTAAGTAATAATTACTCAAATGGATTAGGACTTGGGAAGGTTGAATTAGAGGAAGTGAACCCGCATTTGCGAGGAGGTAGAGTGGAAAACCATTTAGGAAAAACCACTCCCAGTTCACCCGACCGAGATTCGAACCTTGATCTCCCCATCCTCAGCAGTCGAGCTGCAACACGACAAGCGTGTTATCCAACTAGGCCACTGAGGCGGGTTATTCTCATTCAATTGAACTGTTTTATATAATATAAATATGTAATACTATAAATACATGTATGTAAACAATATTCCAAACATTTCTAAAAAGTATTTATTAAAAATTTTCTACAAATACCACATATTTTTACTAAATATTATAAATTACAGTTTTGTGTTAAAACGATCCGTTAATAAACATTAGTTGAAAGTTTGAATTTTCGAAAAATAAATGTGTTTGTCATGAGTGAGTCGAGAACCACACGAAGCCAGAATTTTACTTTCAACATAAAATAAAATAATAATTGTCTAGAATCAATCAATCTAAATTTTTATTTCTACCCAGTAGACATATATCTTCTACCCATATGGAAGGATTTGTGTCGACTTAAAAAAAGAGTTTCGTTAATTTGTTACAAATGATCATACTTGTGTCGTCAAAATATAGCTTTGGACATTTCTGACAATTTATAATATATTGAAAAAAGTGGTACGCCACAATCATACACACTTTATTAGTAAATTGTATCTGAGAACAATACTTTAAAAATTAGTTTTTCATACAAATTTCAAACACAATTGCTTACACCATTTAAAAAAAAATTATAGGTAAGCTACACTCAAATTATTTATATTAAAAATTATAAAAATTAATTCTTACATGTCGTGCAAACTAATTAAATACAAGATACCCATTTTTAACTGAATCTTAAAGGTTATTTTTGAAATATTTCAATTATTCTAAAATCTGTCAATAGTAAACTACCATAAAATTAATTTATCTTTTTAAATCAGCATACATTACTGTATCATTAACAAAATCATATGTTATTATTTTTAAATCGCAAAATTGTTAAATCACTTCTCAAATATACATTTCAAACAAAATAGTTCAAACTATTTTCAAAAAAATGTATTAGAAAAATTACTAATCAGTAAACTATCTATAAATAAAAGGCTAGGGGCAAAATAAAAAAATATCTGGGACACAGCAAAAAAAAATCTAGATGTAAAGTTGTTGTTTTTTGCACCGCGTCTTACTACCCGTTCGGGTTATACGCACTTAAGCTAATGTGTGATGGTAGGGTGATTGTGAGATGAAATGGAGGACCTACAGTTTAACGTGGAATCCGAACCACGGTGGAGGCCTGGCATTCCCCACATTCACAAGATGTCTTGTCAGAGGTGAAGGAAGAGTTTGGTAATCAGATAAATATATTCCGGGACCGAGGATTGAACCCCGGCCGCCAGCACAGAAGTCTGACACCTTACCCCTAGACCGCCAGGTCACCTAGATGTCAAGTTGAAGTCAGAGTCAACAGATAGTCATCTTAGATTCGGGGGCACATAAAACGTTAGAATTCGTCATAATATAGAAATATACATTTTTAACGACTACAATACATTTTATTTATATTAGAAAATTTAAAAAAATCTAGATTCACCCACTTTACAATAACATATCTACGAGGCGGATGCATTTTTAGTAATCTATCAACTTTTTTTTTTAAATATTTGAAGTGAACCAATTAAAGGTAATTCATAGACCACGTACCGATTTTTTCTTATCCTTCCTTCCTCACCCCATATAACACAAGGAAGACATTTAGCCCCTCCCCTCCAACCTGTGTTACGTAACTTCTCACAGCACATCTTAGTAGGGGTGTGCAAAGTCCACTTCTTCAATTCGAATCGAATATAAGAAATATTATCGAACCGAATTGAAGTTTGAATATTTTATTTTAGTTGTTTTATGGTTAAAAAAATATTGTATTGTGGTTATTTGTATTAATTTATGCACTAAAATTAATTGGATTTTTTTTACTTCACAATTGTTTGTAATATTTTGTGTTAATCTGACAAATCAAGTTGTTATCGTAACATTCAACTCAATTACTTCAGATTTTTTTTTTCCATATAAATATTAATTTGTAATGCATGAAACAACTCAGACTGTATAAATTTGAACATAAAAGCTAGTATTTTGTTATTTTAATATTTTTATTGACGAAGCTTCAAAGCCGGAATTTGTTTCGAAGCCAAGTCGAAGCTTCGTACACCTCTATTAAGAAAGCTTTTGTGACACTAAAAAAGAGGGACTCAGATTTAATACAACTCTGAATCAGAATTTATCTATAAGTTTGTTTATCAACGGTGAAAACGTGGATATTATTATTATTTTCAACACTAAAATATAAGTAATATGCCTATGCTACTTAACATTGATTACCTATATTCCATTCAAGATAGGTTTTTACCTGGATGACAGTTTGAAAATCATTTGTTTAGGTTTTGGGTTGCCAACACTTGTAAAAGATCACAGTTTTGTTATAAATGTAAAGATCTCTACTTACCTGTTATATATTACATTTAAAATACCGTAAACTTAAGTTTTATCATACTATTTCTTTTTTTTAAATAATTTCTTTTTGTCCAACTCGAAACAATATTTTAAACATAATTAAAAATACTCATTTTTCGTTTTGGAACGTTACTGATTTTGTGTAATATAGTGCACACATCAATACCTTTTAATACAGGCATCGTATTTACTTGGAAAAGAGAAAATTGTTGTCATTTTTTTACATACAATA
>CABEEJ010001569.1:138491-149789 GCA_901482245.1 Timema douglasi
TTTTTCATCTGCTTGGTTTCTAAGTAGGTCTGTTCTTAGTTTTGAATTTTTTTCGAATGTGACTCTAAACAATATTCATAATCGATTCAAAATTCTCAAAATGTGGATCGAATCGATCATTTTATTGAACAGAATCGCCAATCCAGGTTTGAATTTCGAATATGAATATGTATTTTAGAAAATATTGCATACGATTAAAGGTACACGTCACTATTTTTATTCATAGTTTGCTGTAAAAAAATATAAATAAAAACAAAGTATGAAATTAAATTAGTTTTGCTGCATTAAGTATAGTCTAATGTAACATTCATACAATAATTAAAGTGATACATTACTTATATGGGGTTTGGTTTTAATCTTTTTTTCTATAATAATGTTGGGCTAAGCTACCATTAATCAGTAAAAAAAAAAAAGCTATAAAACAAATTTTAATTAAAAGTCTACCGCTGTAAATGTGTTAGTGCTTAATTGTTCTTGGGTACGTCAAGTTAAGTTGCAACGATTTCACAAAACAGCTTCAAATTCACGTCATTGACAAGATACGTAAGTGCAAACCTATCTTGGTGAAACCCGCTTCGGTGGCCGCATTGTCTAAGGCGTCACTCTAGCAATAGACTATCTAGATGATGGCAGGATCTAGATTAAATCCCAGTCAGACGTACAGAGAGGATTTTTTCCCCTCCCCTAAATGGTTTTCCACTTTCCTTCCACGCAAATGTGAGTGCACTTCTGTCCTCTTCACTAACACGTTGGAGTAGTTAGTATATGAGTATAACCTGAACGGGTAGTAAGACGTGGTGATAAAAAAAATATCAATCGTAAATAATATATTGATGAAACTCACATGCTAAGTCGGACGCCGCTAGATTCCGTCGCTGTGAGCGCCGATCTTTGGCGCATGCGCTCTGTAAGGCGAGTTCCACCTGTTGCCGCCGGGCGCACCACTGCGCCGCGCGTACTCCTTGTAATGATAAGGGTGGTGGTGGTGGTGGTCGTAACTCTCGGCGTAGTCCTCGTGTATCTCGTCCCCCGCCTCGTAGCCCGTGGTGGCGTGGTACGCATGGTGGTGAGGGTGGTGGGGCTTGCAGACCTTCACCATGCTCAGTAGGCTGGGCAGCAGGACGCCCGCTATCAGTATCAACTTCTTGATGAACAGTACGGAGACCAGGATGATGACGGAGATCACCTTCAGCTTGAAGAAGAACAGCAGCGGGATAAGAAGAGCTATCTTCTTTTTCCTGAGGCGTCCTTCGAACTCTGTGAGGGGAAACAATCTCTAGGTTAGGCTGGGGAACGATACTTTGGGCCTGTTCCATTGTCAGACTTGGTGCACCTCTAGTGTGGTGCTACACTAAATACAAGACGACACCTATCTAGACTAGAATGGAATGGGACAGTTCCATAGTTATACTTAGTGCACCTCTAGTGTGGTGCTACACTCAATACAAGACGACACCTACCTAGACCAGAATGGAATGGGACAGTTCCATTGTCAGACTTGGTGCACCTCTAGTGTGGTGCTACACTAAATACAAGACGACACCTACCTAGACCAGAATGGGATGGGACAGATCCATAGTTATACTTAGTGCACCTCTAGTGTGGTGCTACACTAAATACAAGACGACACCTACCTAGACCAGAATGGAATGGGACAGTTCCATTGTCAGACTTAGTACGTCTCAAGTGTGGTGCTGTACTAAATACAAGACGACACCTACCTAGACCAGAATGGGATGGGACAGATCCATAGTTATACTTAGTGCACCTCTAGTGTGGCTCTATACTAACGATATTAACTTATTCACGAAAATGGCTTGTAGGAATCCTCCTGCTGGGACGTAGATAAATAATTTCCGTGGAAGCATAGTTCTATCTAGATTAGAAAGAAATAAAAATAATATTTTTAAATGTAACTCAATCATGCCCATGTGCAAATAGTATAGTGGGTGTGTATACTCTTCAGCGGAAGAGGGAAAATTTTATTAGCAGGTAAACAAGAGGTATTGTAGTTTGAATCACTAATTTTATTCCCTATATTGCCTTATTACATTGGCATATAAGTGTGATATTGCTTAGAGTCGGTGACCTGGCGGTCAAGGGGGGTCAGGTGTCTGACTTCTGTGCTGGGGTCCGGGGTTCAATCCTCGGTCCCGGCACAGATTTATCTGATTACCAAACCCTTCCTTCACCTAACAAGACATCTTGTGAATGTGGGGAATGCCAGGCCTCCACCGTGGTTCGGATTCCACGTTAAACTGTAGGTCCTCCATTGCATCTCCCAATCACCCTACCATTACACATTAGCGTAATTGCGTATAACCCGAACGGGTAGTATGACGCGGTGATAATAATAATAATAATGCCTAGAGTGCTTAGGTGAGTCAAGTAAATATGCAACACGCTTCACACAATAGCTATGATTTCACCGAGTAGGTAACGTCGTTAAAAATACAAATATAAAAAGTTAAAATTAGCTCATTTGTTGGACATTCTGCGCCAAATTGAGCAGCTCTAAAAAATGGTCCAAGTATAGAAAATCATAGAACTACTCTTCCTCGAATAAGCTGCAATCTTTATATCTTCATGACTTAACATTTTAAGATTCAAGAGACCCGCCTCGGTGGCGTAGTTGGCTAACGCGCTTGTCGTGTTGAGCTCGACTGCTGAGGACGGGGAGATCGAGGTTCGAATCTCGGTCGGGTGAACTGAGGGTGGCTTTTCCTAAATGGTTTTCCACTCTCCATCCACTCAAATGCTGGTTCACTTCCTCTAATTCAACCTTCCCAATTCTTAATCCATTAGAGTAATTAGTACTTAAAGCATATAACCCGAATGGGTAGTAATACGTGGTGCTAAATATTAATATAAGATACATGAGGATTCATTCAGTATTTTAAAGCTTCAGATTTGTCATTTTAAGACCAAATTTTCTAAATAGAGTGAGCTATTTTCATCCGCCATAACGATAAAACTCACACCCTTTAATCCCCAACAAGTTCTCAAACATAGATAATTTATTGGTAGAATCTACCATATCTCTGTCATCGTCATGATTGGTAAAATTGAAACACCCATTCTTTTACAAAAAAAAATAATTTCCCTTGCGTTCAACCGAGATTCGAGCTCTTAACATCTCACCCAATGGCTAATCATACAAGTTGAGACTACTGCCTTTGTCTACACATCTTCTAGTGAAGTTACAAGTTTTATACTTTGAATAATTTACATAGTGGAGTGAGGCGACCGTTTGGTGTTTCGTAAGTAGGTTTACTTGTTCAATCCGACATTTTATCTCAGTCGGTAGCATGTATATCTACTGAGTTAAGGGACCCCGGTTCAATTTCCGGCATGGCCGAAAATTTATAATGGGTGATATGTGGGTTTACACCTTCGTGATGATAAATTAATGGCCGGGGACTGGATGTTGTGCCTTTCCTAGTATTAAGTTGGATTATAAGGGATATGAAGCTATGACCGGTCTAGCAAGCCGGCAGTGGAAAAGAAACGGCTTGAATAAAATACTGACCATAAGCTGGAAACGGTAATGGATGTAAAGCTTTATTTGTTCCAGGATTACCGCCAAATGCGTAGGCCAATCATAAACAATTTTTGCAGAGGCATTATTATTTGGAAATAGGGTGCCACGTATGTACACGTTTAACTATTGTTACTATTTTAAAATTTATTTTGAGATTAAAGTATTCAACCAGATGGACAAAGTTTTTATTTATTAATATAATTAATGTACCAATGAATAAAGTATTAATTTGTTATTTGTATAACTTGATCAGCAATGAAAAAACGTAGAATCCAAGGAAACATTATAAGCATAAATTTCAACTTGAAATCCATAAAGTAATTTTAAGAATATAGGAACTATAATAACATGAAGGGAGGGAGGTCTAATGTTCACAGACCTACTAGTAAGACTGTAGTAACGATAATAACATGGAGGGAGGTCTACTGTTCACAGAACTACTAGTAAGACTGTAGTAACGATAATAACATGGAGGGAGGTCTACTGTTCACAGAACTACTAGTAAGACTGTAGTAACGATAATAACATGGAGGGAGGTCTACTGTTCACAGAACTACTAGTAAGACTGTAGTAACGATAATAACATGGAGGGAGGTCTACTGTTCACAGAACTACTAGTAAGACTGTAGTAACGATAATAACATGGAGGGAGGTCTACTGTTCACAGAACTACTAGTAAGACTGTAGTAACGATAATAACATGGAGGGAGGTCTACTGTTCACAGAACTACTAGTAAGACTGTAGTAACGATAATAACATGGAGGGAGGTCTACTGTTCACAGAACTACTAGTAAGACTGTAGTAACGATAATAACATGGAGGGAGTGAGGTCTACTGTTCACAGAACTACTAGTAAGACTGTAGTAACGATAATAACATGTAGGGAGGTCTACTGTTCACAGAACTACTAGTAAGACTGTAGTAAAGATAGTAACATAGAGGGAGTGAGGTCTACTGTTCACAGAAGCACTAATAATAAAGACTAATTGTTATTATTAGCACCGCGTTTTACTACCCGTTCGGGATATACGCACTTACGCTAATGAGTAATGGTAGGGTGATTGTGAGATTAAATGGAGGACCTACAGTTTAACGTGGAATCCGAACCACGGTGGAGACCTGGCATTCCCCACATTCACAAGATGTCTTGTCAAATGTGAAGGAAGGGTTTGGTAAATAGCTAAATTTATGCCGTGACCGGGGATTGAACCTCGGCCGCCAGCATAGAAGTCTGACACCTTACCCCTAGACCACCAGGTCACCTGCCATAAATATAATAATACAGCTCAAGCTTACTAGTTATCTTCGAGTTATAAGGAAAAAAAAGCTTCCATTAAAATTATTATTTACTAATGATTATAGAGTGAGATCAACCCAGGCTTTTTTTTAACTTTTTTTTGCCGGGAGTGGTATGTTATTCGATCCTGAAGGCCTGGATTCTATGTCAGACCGGTTACAATCAGACCGGTTATAATAGAACTAGATATGTTTTTTTTACTCTGCGTTGTAATTTCTTCTCACCCTCATCCGTGTGTGTGCCAATTTTTTTTAATTAATTTTTTTGCCGTATCTTATTAACGTTTCAGATCATTTTCATGCAACCGGTAGTTGAATGTCAAGATTACTAGGTCTAGTTTTTTATTCGTGGATAGGTCAGGATTCACTCGGATCTCATCCTGGTATAGAGATTTTTTTTTAATATATAAATGAGGGTGTCGGAATGAGACCTTTTTGTTCAAATAAAAAAAAAGCCTATTTGAAAGTTGTATCCAGTCCTTAAATCTTATATTACGGTTACGAGAAATTAAGTACAAGCAACTAACTATGATGGGATTTCGCTGGAGCAAGTGAGATAATATTTGATTTTATAGAAATCTGCTCAAACATGTTTAATTTCATTTGGTTTACAATGCTTAACACTACAAACAAGATGGCTATTCTCGTGTTCTTATTAAAAATAATTTAAGGGTACATACTTTACATTTGTGGAAATGTACAATTTTAATCATATCTTAGCAACTATTTCGGATAATAAATAAATTATAGCTATAAAATTTTAGCATTATTAATAGTAAAAAATCTTATTTTTAATATATTTTTATAAAACCAATAGTTTCTGAGCTATAATCAAATATATTTATTTTTATACATATTTTATGGAGGATTTTCTAACTTAAATGTATTACTAATCGACACGCCTCGGTGGCGTAGTCGGCTAACGCGCTAGTCGTGTTGAGCTCGACTATCAAGGACGGGGAGGTCGAGGTTCGAATCTCGGTCGGGTGAACTGGGTGTGGTTTTTCCTAAATGGTTTTCCACTCTCACTCCACGCAAATTCGGGTTCACTTCCTCTAATTCAACCTTACCAATTCCTAATCCATTAGAGTAATCAGTACTTAAAGCGTATAAACCGAACGGGTAGTAAGACGCGGTGCTAAATATTATTATTACTAAATTCTTTGGTGGACTGAGATATTCCTCTTTTATCAATGTTTGTGTAATGGTGAGGTGTTTCTGCAATACTGTATTTCATTTTATTCCACAAATCTTACTAGTTTCTTAGTGAATGTATATTTTAAGATAAAAGAGAGATTAGGTCTGTGCGATACACAGTACCATTTATTTTCCGTATGTTGGACAATAGATAACAATATTAATTTAGTTTTGATGAAAATTAGGCTTGGTACTATCTCGTCCTGACCCCTTCAAATGTTATCCCACTCTCTTTCCACACAAATGAGGGTACACTTTCTATAAATTCCACCCATCCAGGACCCTACACCGTTAGCATATTTTAAATGAGTATAGCACTCTATGGGGTTTCAATCCCGGCACATATTTATCTGATTACCAAACCCTTCCTTCACCTCCGACAAGACATCTTGTGAATGTGTGGAATGCAAGGCCTCCACCGTGGTTCGGAACCCACGTTAAACTGTAGGTCCTCCATTTCATCTCACAATCACCCTACCATCACACATTAGCGTAAGTGCGTATAACCCGAACGGGTAGTAAGACGCGGTACTAATAATAATATAGCGCTGTATGGCGGAATGGGTAAATGAGTTCACATTAAGGTGAGATGGAAGGGGACGCAAGAAATGAACTTTTTTTTTCAGTTCTTATAGAAAATAATTTTTTTGTCCCAAATAAATAAAACATTGCTTCAGTCCAAACATGAGGTTTAATTTCACCCGCATTATCATTAAATTCCAGGATGACCCTTGACAGATAATCAATAACAGTTACTGTTGATATCTAAATAAAATTAGACTGAATCTTTCTACTTGATGGTTATTTAATTTATTCTGATAAAAAAAAAAATGTTTTGCTATAAAAACGGCCTTTTTTTTTTTTACTTTTTCCTGTATCTCCTTCGACCAGAGCTTAAGAACCATCTCATTAGTGACAATCCTGGGTATTTGATACATAATTACATTTGGTAACGCGTCTTACTACCCGTTAGAGTTATACGCTTAAGTACAAATTAAGCTAATGGGCTATGAATAGGTAAGGTTGAATTTAGACGAAGTGAACTCACATTTGTGTGGAGAGGGAGTGTAAAACCATTTAATAAAGAATCACCCCCAGTTCACCCTAAGCGAGATTCGAACCTCGATCTCCCCGTCTTCGGCAGTTTGGCTCAACACGTACCAGCGCGTTAGCCAACCACGCCACCGAGGTGGGTTTGAGAGCTATAAAATGTATAGAAGTGGAGTTTTCTGCAATATTCAATGGACAAATGGAGAAATTGAGATTAGTTTAGTATTTTTAATCATTTTAAAATATTATTTTTTAATTTTGTTGTATGTTTTTAAATATGGTGAAACAGTTTCCCTGGCCTCAAATCCACTGTTATTAAACCTGACTACAAATAACCCGCACCATGATGCGACATCTGGTTCAAGCTGTATTACTTTAATAAATTAGGGATTTAGGGATTATCCATTATGAGAGAAGCGTAAGCAGGACATTTTATCAGAATACAATTTTTTCATATATATATTTTTTTACGAAAATGTTAATTTTTAGTTTTTATCTTCACCTTGGAGAGAAAGTATTGTGATCGTAAAAAAAAATTGAACCCTATATTTTGATAATCTGTTGACGTTTCATTACCCCCTGGAACCCAACAGTGGTTTTCACAATGCTGTCTGTCTGTCTGTATGTATGTCCATCTATCTGTCTGTACCTTGGATTATTATTATTATTATTATTATTATTATTATTAGCACCGCGTCTTACTACCCGTTCGGGTTATACGCACTTACGTTAATGTGTAATGGTAGGGTGATTGTGAAATGAAATGGAGGACCTACAGTTTAACGTGGGATCCGAACCACGGTGGAGGCCTGGCATTCCCCACATCCACAAGTTGTCTTGTCAGAGGTGAAGGAAGGGTTTGGCAATCAGATAAATCTGTGCCGGGACCGAGGATTGAACCCCGGCCGCCAGCACAGAAGTCTTACACCTTACCCCTAAACCGCCAGGTCACCGACCTGTACCTTGGATTAAAACCGAAACTGTCTTACCTATTGGGATAAAACTTGGTATCTGGGGTTTTCATAAGGTCCCCCCGAGGGGTTTTTGTAATTAAACATCCAACCTTAAAATTAAGTGTAGTTTACTCGATGGCAAAAAGATAAAAAAAATCTATATATTTTTTCTCAAAATTAGCTCTAACTATTTTGATAATATTTTATAGCTACACACCGTTTTGTATTATAAATAAAATTGAAGTTCTCATTTTCTGAATAACGTGACATCAAGAGCACTTTACATAAAGAAAATTATCCATTTTTTTTATCATTTCTCCGCAAATATTAGAGAAACGGAATAACTTATCATTATAAGGTTGTCGTTCTATTAAAGATATACATCTTTAAACAGAAATATATTTTTATAGAACCAATATTTTCTGAGCTTTAAGCAAATATATATACTTTTTAATTCAGCTCTTTGAAAATTAAATTGATTCCTATGCTCTTTGGTGGAAAAAGATTTTTTTATTTTCTCAACTTCTCTGTAACAGTTTTATTATTATTATTATTATCACCGTGTCTTACTACCCGTTCGGGTTATACGCACTTACGATCATGTGTGATGGTAGGGTGATTGTGAGATGAAATGGAGGTCCTACAGTTTAACGTGGGATCCGAACCACGGTGGAGGCCTGGCATTCCCCACATATTACAAGATGTCTTGTCAGAGGTGAAGGAAGGGTTTTACAATCAGATAAATCTGTGCTGGGACCGAGGATTGAACCCCGGACCCTCAGCACAGAAGTCTGACACCTTACCCCTAGACCCACCAGATCACCATTGTAACAGTGTTAGTTCGTTATATTTGCTGTAAGGTTTCTACAACAACCTAATTTTAGACCTATTATCTCGTTTCACAAATCCTGCGAGCTGTAATTAAATGTATATTTTAAGATAAAAGCGAGAGAACTTCTGTGCGGTACGCCGTACCGTTTATTTTCTAGTTCCATAGTTCGCCGTCCTTGACCTTGTGAGGGAACGTACTCTTAATATACTCTGTATTTTGTTTCGTTAATGTTTATAATTAGGTCACTACTAGACATTACTAACTAGCATTAAAACGGGATTTTAAATTTTATAAGAATAGTTGGTACTACCTGAGTTTAAGTCGTTAGTGGGTTCGTCTCCCTCATTAAGGAGTCTCGGGGAATCCCAGTCATTTGCCGAGGAGTCCGGTGAAATCAACTGGACCGTCACCGCGTGGTACCTTGCGAACCTCTCCAGGGTCCTCAGGCCGAACTTCTGGATCTTTTTAAACTCTGAGTCCCCCGACCTCGGCTCGGACATCTGGAACAATGGACTCACAACTTCGGAGGACCTCTCTCTTTCGGGCAGCGTTATCAGACTGAAGGGGCCAAGTGAGAGACCCCCTTTCATCCCTCTGGAGTCACCAGCGGGCTGCGCCAAGTCGTGGAGGTACTTTAAGGCGTGGTACTTGGCGCAAGAGAAGGTGTTCCTTTTGCGGAAGCACGCGTCGTGCGTCGACGTCAGGTACTCGTCCCCGAGACTGAAACCCCGTGTTCGGTGGTCGCCGTTAGTCAAGGTCGCGTTCGATGGCGTGACTCCAACGCCCCCTGGTGACGTCGGATTGCATAGTGCCGCAAGAGCTAGCGCCGAGATGATGGCGACCAACGTCGACGCCCTGAGGGTGACGCCCGACGTCCTCATGGTGTCTTGAGTGGCGACGAGTGATCGGGTCAAGTTCGTCAAGACGACCTGAGCGGAATTTAACGAGTGGCGCGAGACAGGGTGTGACATTAGCCTGTATATATCGGCTCGCACGGAAACAAGGCCATGCACAATCAATTATTAAGGTCAAGTTTACTCTCTCCACCTCTTATTTTCCTCCTCCTGTTTAGAGAATAGCGGAAAAGAAAGAAAGAAAGAGGGGGAGAAATATAGTGAGAGTAAGAGAAACTGTACCCTGCTAAACAGAGACCGTTGTTACCGAGACTGAATAGGACTTGGAATGGCAGATACTGTTGAGAAAATAAGTGCGAGTTTATCGGGGAAAAACGATTCATCTCACTTTTTATTTACTACTGCGTCTGTTTAGATTATACCCATGTATGATCGTTACTCTAATTGAGTATGGATGAGTAAAAAAAGCATTTCAAAGGTAATCTACCCGCATTTGTGTGAAATTAAAGTGGTAAATTTTAGTAAAAACCACCCACAGAAGTCCCGACCGGGATTCTAACCTCGATCTCCCCTGTTAACAACATGTCAGTCTCTATCGAGATTGTCACCTTATACCATTTTACCACTGAAGTGGATCATCGAATATTTTTGATTTACTCTTATGTAATTTTCCAAAATTAATAGTCAGACGTAAAGAAACATTTTATTCCACCGCCTTTTAGTATCCGTTCGGGTTATACACACATACGCTAATGTGTAATGGTAGGGTGATTGTGAGATGAAATGGAGGACTTACAGCTTAACGTGGGATCCGAACCACGGTGGAGGCCCGGCAATCCACACATCCACAAGATGTGATTAATACACGTCCTGTCAGAGGTGAATGAAGGGTTTAGTAATCAAATAAATCTGTGCCGGAACCGCGGATTGAACACTGGACCCCTCAGTACCGAAGTCCGACACCTTACCCCTAGACCGTCAGGTCATCTACACATACATTAATTACGCTAGTTGAATGTGGATAAGTGTGGTATCATTTTAGAGTAAATTTAACCCCATCTGTTTGGAAGAAGAGTCGGAAACCATTTAGTAAAAAACACCCTCAGGTAATTCTTCCGAAATTCAAACCCCTGTATCCCCGTCACATTAAATTCAAGCTTACACAAGGGTAGCACCCTATAACATATGACAATCACCCACAAAACAATACTATAAATATTACAATATAACTTAGGTAAAAAAAATAAGAACATAGATTAGAGATAAAAGGCGTAAACGCTTGATAAAAAATTCTACTTGTTACATTTCATTCTTTTACATGTGAAATAGACACTAGAACCATAACAGGTCAAGCAAAGTAATTATTACAGTGATAAAACTTATTATATTGACTTACTATCCAGTTACTCGCCAGACCAATGAATATGTTCTAGTGCCATTAACATAGGCAAATAATAGTTACTAGTAGTTAAATGAACAGTAGACATCATTCCCTCCATGTTATTATCGTTACTACAGTCTTACTAGTAGTTCTGTGAACAGTAGACCTCCCTCCATGTTATTATCGTTACTAC